>CAWUFW010027546.1:0-26136 GCA_963921515.1 Calotriton arnoldi | reverse complement strand
AACACGATCCACGGCTACGAGACGAACACAGCACCGACGAGGACGACGCGAAGCGACGAGGACGAAGCGAAGCGACGAGGACGAAGCCAAGCGACGAGGACGACGCGAAGCAACGAGAAGGACGAACGACACGAACCAACCATGAATCCCTTCGTCCCGATCATACCAATATTCTACATCTACTACCGGAACAGGCACAGACGCGTACGGCGCAGAAGGTAAGTCAGACACCAACCACAAAACACATACAACACGCACACCCACACATCACACACATACACTGGGAATCTGAATATACTTACACCAGCAACAGCAGCACCATAGGGGCGGGATGCCCATCACCAATGCCACATATGCACACAGGGGCCTGAATGCGCGCCACCACCCCAACCCAGGGGGGCTGGATGCCTACCACTACTACCACCCTTAGCCAGGGGGCAGGATGCCTACCACTACTACCACCCTCACCCACGGGGGCAGGATGCCCACCACTACTACCACCCTTAGCCAGGGGGCAGGATGCCCACCACTACTACCACCCTCACCCAGGGGGGCAGGATGCCCACCACTACTACCACCCTTAGCCAGGGGGCAGGAAGCCTACCACTACTACCACCCTTAGCCAGGGGGCAGGATGCTCACCACTACTACCAACCTTAGCCAGGGTGGCAGGATGCCCACCACTACTACCACCCTTAGCCAGGGGGGGCAGGATGCCTACCACTACTACCACCCTCAGCCAGGGGGGGCAGGATGCCCACCACTACTACCACCCTCACCCAGGGGGGGCAGGATGCCCACCACCACTACCACCCTCACCCAGGGGGGGCAGGATGCCCACCACTACTACCACCCTTAGCCAGGGGGCAGGATGCCCACCACTACTACCACCCTCACCCAGGGGGGCAGGATGCCCACCACTACTACCACCCTTAGCCAGGGGGGCAGGATGCCTACCACTACTACCACCCTTAGCCAGGGGGCAGGATGCCTACCACTACTACCACCCTTAGCCAGGGGGCAGGATGCCTACCACTACTACCACCCTCACCCACGGGGGCAGGATGCCTACCACTACTACCACCCTCACCCAGGGGGCAGGATGCCCACCACTACTACCACCCTCACCCAGGGGGGGCAGGATGCCCACCACTACTACCACCCTCACCCAGGGGGGCAGGATGCCCACCACTACTACCACCCTTAGCCAGGGGGGGCAGGATGCCTACCACTACTACCACCCTTAGCCAGGGGGGCAGGATGCCCACCACTACTACCACCCTTAGCCAGGGGGGGCAGGATGCCCACCACTACTACCACCCTCACCCACGGGGGGCAGGATGCCTACCACTACTACCACCCTCACCCAGGGGGAGCAGGATGCCCACCACTACTACCACCCTTAGCCAGGGGGGCAGGATGCCTACCACTACTACCACCCTCACCCAGGGGGCAGGATGCCCACCACTACTACCACCCTTAGCCAGGGGGGCAGGATGCCTCACCACTACTACCACCCTTAGCCAGGGGGCAGGATGCCTACCACTACTACCACCCTCAGCCAGGGGGCAGGATGCCCACCACTACTACCACCCTTAGCCAGGGGGCAGGATGCCCACCACTACTACCACCCTCACCCACGGGGGCAGGATGCCCACCACTACTACCACCCTCACCCAGGGGGGCAGGATGCCCACCACTACTACCACCCTTAGCCAGGGGGCAGGATGCCCACCACTACTACCACCCTCACCCAGGGGGGCAGGATGCCCACCACTACTACCACCCTTAGCCAGGGGGGCAGGATGCCCACCACTACTACCACCCTCACCCAGGGGGCAGGATGCCCACCACTACTACCACCCTTAGCCAGGGGGCTGGATGCCTACCACTACTACCACCCTTAGCCAGGGGGCAGGATGCCTACCACTACTACCACCCTCACCCACGGGGGCAGGATGCCTACCACTACTACCACCCTCACCCAGGGGGGCAGGATGCCCACCACTACTACCACCCTTAGCCAGGGGGGCAGGATGCCCACCACTACTACCACCCTCACCCAGGGGGCAGGATGCCCACCACTACTACCACCCTTAGCCAGGGGGCAGGATGCCCACCACTACTACCACCCTCACCCAGGGGGCAGGATGCCCACCACTACTACCACCCTTAGCCAGGGGGCAGGATGCCTACCACTACTACCACCCTTAGCCAGGGGGCAGGATGCCCACCACTACTACCACCCTTAGCCAGGGGGCTGGATGCCTACCACTACTACCACCCTTAGCCAGGGGGGCAGGATGCCTACCACTACTACCACCCTCACCCAGGGGGGCAGGATGCCCACCACTACTACCACCCTTAGCCAGGGGGCTGGAAGCCTACCACTACTACCACCCTTAGCCAGGGGGGCTGGATGCCTACCACTACTACCACCCCCACTCATAGGATGGACAATGCATGACACAACAAGCACACCACAACCTAGGGAATGCAAGATTAAGACATCCCCCCACCACCATGACAAGCGTGTGAGCAGGCTGTGTCAAATGCCTACAACACCGAACATGACTTTGAACATACAATGTGACCCCCTAGCACATGTGCCACACATATATGTGTGTGGCACCCACAATGCAAGCAGCCCATGACCATTGTGGCAATGGGGCCTAAACCCCCATCATCACAGTGACCAAAAGGCAAGTGTGGGGTCCATAGCTGAAGCACATTTTGACCATTGTGGCAATGGGGTCTAAACCCCCATCATCACAGTGACCAAAAGGCAAGTGTGGGGTCCATAGCTGAAGCACATTTTGACCATTGTGGCAATGGGGTCTAAACCCCCATCATCACAGTGACCAAAAGGCAAGTGTGGGGTCCATAGCTGAAGCACATTTTGACCATTGTGGCAATGGGGTCTAAACCCCCATCATCACAGTGACCAAAAGGTAAGTGTGGGGTCCATAGCTGAAGCACATTTTGACCATTGTGGCAATGGGGTCTACACCCTCATCATCACAGTGACCAAAAGGTAATTGTTGACAAAGAAAGAGCTGCAACTGCCAAACTGCATGGATCATTCCTGGTCACAGAACCAAAAACTCATCTGTGGCAAAGTAGTGTATGTGTCCCATTGCAACATAAATTGGGGAGCCAAATACTGCAGTGCAAATGAAACATTCCTTTGGCCATGTGCAGACAAACAACACCCATGGGGGCTGAGACCGTCAACAGTCATCAATGACACAATGACAGAAGTGACCATCAGAATGCAGAACCACATATTTGCACCAATGGGCACACAAATGCAGATACCCTGTGGAGACAGCAGATGTGAGGTGAACAGATACCATACCATGGCAGCAATGGGACACACAAACCATGATCACTGTGCTGACCGATGACCTAGGAGTCCCAGGGACAGCAGGGGAAACACACCAAACAACATACAGCCAATGGCACACCCAAGATATGCCAATGCAGTGGTGCAGATGCACAAACACAAACAGGCAGACCAACACTGTCATCATACACAGCAGGTGAGGGGTGGGGGTGCCAGTGTCCCCAGGCAACAACACAACACATGAGGAGAGCTGAATACCAATCATACAGATGTGCATACACTGCCACACTAAGCTAACTCATGGATCCAAATCCCCTATGTGGGCAAGCAGGCATTGACAGGTGAGAGGGAGCACAAAACACACATGTCACACAGGCACGTAGGAACAACAACTGACACAGCAAGTCACAGACACACCACAGCACCACCCCCAGGGCCCCCACAATGTGGTGACCCTGGGCTGAATAAAAATACCACTGTGATGACAAAGCTAAATGTCGTTCACACTGTGAACCACAGTCAGGTGTCCTGAGCAACTAACTACCATCACACCTACACAAGCACAAATCAATCAGCATGGCCAGTAAGCCAAGGCCAACATGGAGGCAGGGGACTAGCCGGGCAACAACTCTCATCTGCACACACTCAAGACCACACCCCTCGACCTCCAACAATGTGCAGCAGTGAAGTACACATGCACTGGTGACATTGCACATGCACCCATGACTATTCCAGGGTGGTGGGTGGGAACCAAGGTGTAGAAACACATCACACATGGACACTCAACAAGACTCCTGAATGTCTGACACACTGCACACTACGCTGTACATGGACATGACGGCAATACCACACCGACCAATGGGATCCCAGCCACAGTCACACACCAATGAAGAAGCCAAGGTCACCCACAAAGAACACACATAGACAACAACCAACATTGCAGCCCGGACCCTAAGGAGTGCCAGCAGTCACACACACAACGTGTCACAATCACTGAAAGATAACACAAACTGGAAATCACATGACAGGGGCAAACAACAAGTGCCAAAGGGAAACCTGACTGTGACCCATCTGCGTCAGCACACAAACTCTGCCCTGACAGCAAACACACCTATGGGTGACACCCTGATGACCAGTAATGTGCCATGCACCCACATCACAGAGAACACAGGGAGAAGACTTTGGGGGAACATAGCTCAAGTCAGCAAGCATCACAAACAGGTACAACACTAGGGATCACAGCATGCGCAGATGAATGAAAGTGAACACACAGACATGCACATACAACACACACCTTGGGCGCAGGCAATGTCACACGTGTACACACTGCCATGAGGGGACTCCACTCCTGTGTGAGGAAAGCTGTGCCATATGTTGCCTCAGTAGGGCCCCATCATGTCAGCTGAGCACTTGGTCACACAATCAACAATTAGCACCAAATGAGGGCTCCCATCACATCAGCCTGGTCATGGATGTGCCAACGGAATCATCAGCACAGATCCAACACACTTGTATAGCAATGTTGCACTGACTACACGGATGAGTCCCTCCCCATTGATGCCCAAACCTGCATGTCCACTGGAGATGGCAACACGGTCAGGGAAGTAGACAAATGCAACGATGGCAGGCACAACAGATGTGCAGGGGTGGAAGCCACAGATATGAAATTGCCAATGTAAGTAGGAAACCCATTGCCAAATACTGAACACATGACACCCTCAGATGCTGCTATTGATGACATGGATACACCACATGATAGGACACATTCCCCCTGGACCACATGGGTTCCTGCACAGTAACACTTCATAATCATGAGACCAGATATCACCATCACTGCAGCAAGGGCATGGTTAGCTGCACCAACAACATGTACATCTGAAGCATGAGCACTAGAGAAAAGAAAGTTGCTTTATTCAGCATATGTGTTGTTTGATAACGACGTCCAGAAGAAATTAGAGCAAAGGCCAATGGCCAGTCCATTGTCAAAGTTCAAACAGGGTGACACTGGCAGATGTCACCCTACGCATGCCTGCACAATACCAGGGACAATCCACTAGGAGGGGCAACCGGGGGGGCAGGCCAGGCACCGCAGGGACAGGATCAGGGCTCACCAGGGGGAGTCAGGGAAGGGGTGGTGGGTGCTGGAGAGCCACTGACAACTGCAGTGGAGGTGTCTGACATGGTGTGTGCCGGCACAACTGGGGGCATGACACAGATGTCGTGGGTGCCGGCACAACTGCAGTGGACCCTGCAGATGGGGTGGACAGGTCCGCCACTGCAGTGCCCAAGTCAGACAGGGCGGTAGTGGACTCCACTGCAGTGCCTACCTCCAGGGGAGGAGAATGGGGAACAGGCAAGGTGGGTTGGACAGAGGGGGAGGACACCCTCACCACATCAGTGGCACAGACAAGCGCAGCGGGGGTGTGGTGCTGGGAGAGCAAGTGGCAGGGGGAGAAGGCCGGAGCATCTTGGGGATGGTATATCTGTGGGTGGGGGAACCTGGGGCAGGGTGTGGTGGGGGCACCTGTGCAGTGGGGGCCTGAGGGATGGAGGACGGAGACCTTGTGCCTGAGCTGCAGGGCGGTGGCGGGGTCTTGCTCTTAGCACTCCGGGGGACTTGCGGGTGGGGGCCTCAGTCCGTCTGCGCCTGGGGGAGGGTGTCCGGGGGCGAGGGGCACTCTGCTCCGTGTGGGTGGGCTTCCTCTTCCCCGGGATGCTGGAGCAGCTTCATCGGTGGGGAAGAGGCCGAGGTCACAGAGGAAGAGCTGCTGTGACTTTGGGGTTGCAGGTGAGGCAAGGGAGGGTGCTTTGGAGGGAGAGGGAACTGAGGACTGCGCAGTGCATGTGGATGCGTGTGTGTGTTCCAGGGCCCCATCCCCTGTGAGTCTGGCTTCAGTCCCCTGAATGTGCGTGCGTGTGCGTTTTGTCATTGGCGTGTGTGTCAGTGTGCTGGATGTGTGTGTGCTGGTGTGTGCCTGTGCCAGTGTGTGTGTGCCTGGGATGGGTAAGGTGCTGGGGAGTGTGGATGGAGCAGAGGCAGGAGGGGTGAGGGACCGTTTGAGGAGGGACACTGCTGCCGTCAGGGAGGAGTCCATGGACCTATTGCCCCTCTGTAGGTCAGACATGCCCGATGAGATGCCCTCCATGAACGACACCAGCTGAGTCAACAGCGCGGTGTGCGCATGGAGGACACTCAGCATGGCTGTCTGCCCTACATGGAGCTGGCGAAGGAGGTACACAGACTCCTCACTCAGGGCAGCAGGGGACACAGGGGCAGGGGGTGCGGTGCCTGGCCCAAAGGAGACACGCTCCCGGACATGGGAGCCTCCACGGACCTGGGGAATGGGAGCCGATGGGAGGGCGGTGGTGGTGCTGGTGGTGGCGGGGACAGCAACACTAGCTGGGGTGTGGTGGCTGCTGACACCCGCCTCCACAAGGGAGTCATCCTCCGAGTTGCTCTGGTCCTCAGCTGAGGTGGATGCTGCTGAGGACTCCTCGGTGTGGCTCCCCTCGCCCTCCGTGCCACTGGGTCCCTCCGACCACTCCTCGGCTGCTGACCCAGTCTGGCTCTCCGGCTCCTCCTGGTCCGTGGAGCTGTCCCCTTCCGTGGCCGTGGATGTATCTGCAAACAATGGGGAAACAGACAGACATCAGTCACCTGCACATAACGCACACACCACTGTGAGCACAGCACATCACAGAGCAAGCCCTGGCATCATTAGTTGTACATTGCTAAAAGTGCACTAATTGAACAGGAGAAGTCAATTGTCAGTCTGATGCCAAGCATGGCACTCACATCCCACATGGCCTTGCACCCATCTGTCTGGTGTCTGTTGGATTGCAACACCCCAGTGTTGACACATGCACCAAGTACACAGTAGTTGGACAGTGCAGAGGACACGGTGTGGACACATCACAGCTCTTGCCACTGAGTCAGTACAGGTTTCCGGATGTAAGGGATGCCCAGAGTCAAATAGGAAATGCATGTGATGCATACCAGCGACAGACACCATGATGCACCCATGTCCTGATAGCCAGCGCCACTATGGTGTGCATGTAGCACATGTCACTCCCCTGCAGGCTCACCAATCAGTAGACACATGCCATGGCGGAGGCATGACTGCAAAGTCATACATCACTGGCTCAGTGATGTATGACTTTGCAGCCAGACAACAACACTCTGCACTGTGTCACAATAGTAGGTCATGGGGAATGCAAGTCCTGGAGCTGCACAAGTGCACATGTACATCCCCCCACAACACATCCTCTTAACCCTCATCTGTCCAGGTCATACCTATTGGACATATGGGAGACCTGTGACACTACCCTCTGAACCTGAGCCCCTCACACTCTGCTGTGCATGGGGAACAGCTGCCTGAACTTCACATTTACATGCCCCAGTCTGCATGGGCAGCTGATCAGACACCTATGTGTCACACAAGTATCGTCTCCTATGGTCACATCTCCAGTGGCATGCTGAGCCCCTACCAAGAAACTCCACAGCAGTCCTGGCGACTAATCCACAGCACACTGACACAGAGGCAGACACCTGAGGGGTCAAATCACTGTGCACAATGTGTCCTCTGATACACGGGAGTGGGAGTACAGAGTGTATTGTATGGCCTGGAGTAGGCATGACTGTCCAGCCCCACATGAATGAGGGATGAGCCCTGGACTGTAGGCAGCTGGCTAAGTATGTGTGACACACGTCATATACATACTCCTGGGGCCCAAACATTGTTCCCACCCGCAGCATGGGTGTGTGCCAGGTACCCCAGCCACATGTGGTGGATCAGCTCAGCAATTGGACCACAGATCAAAGTAACACGCTGAATACATGTCAGAATACAGGCATTGTGTAAGCAATGGACCCACCCATGATGCCCACCACAGAGTCAGGGAAACAGATGCTGTCTCCCACCTTGAGTCAAGCAAACTGCAAGGACACAGTCCTAAGTGACAGAATTCCCTGCATGTAAGGGCCACACCTGGGTATCAGATGAGGAGTGGGCAGTGCACAATAGAGGGACATGGCTCCTGGACAACATGACTGCTGTACTGTGGCAGTTCAACCTGGCCCGAGGAGGGCACATAGCATGTTAGACAGAGTACACAGTGCAGTCTTTGACTCACCCCCTCCTTGCTGCTCTCTGGCCTTCAGCTGCCCATCCAGGTCTGGAAAGACCACCGCCAGGATCCTGAGCATGTGGGGGGTCAGGGTCCGTGTTCCGCCCCTCCTGCGAGGAGGCGACAGCTTCAGCTGGACCCGTGCAATCCTCCGGGTCCAGCCCCGAAGGTCCTGCCACCTCTTTTGGCAGTTGCGGATCCGGCGCTTGTAGACCCCCACGGACCGGACAGCCCGGACGATGTCCTTCCAGATCTCATGCTTCCGATGGGCAGAAGCCTGTCAGGATGACAAAGTGATAAGGCCATTACTACACATGCAACATATCCGTGCATGACACAGTTGCATATACATGTCGCAATCACAGGGGCACATGGTGTACCCAGGCAGTGCACGGCTGCCCATGGACAGTTTTCCAGAAGTCACTACATGGTATCATTGCATGGGGAGTAAAACCCTGTTCAGAAGCACTGTCACTGCACCATACCTGTCCAGTGCAAGTCACTACACACTATGGGGGGTGACAACTACTCAGTGAGCCTGCTAGCCAGTGGTGTGCTGACTCTCAGCCTTGCTAGTCAGACAAAATGCACATTCAGAAAGGCAGTGCACAGAACACTCACCTGCTCCCCTGGTGTCCCATACAGCTTGCTGTACTGTGGAAGTAGGCTGTCCAGCAGGGCCTGGTTCTCTTCAAGGCTGAAGGCTGGGGCTCTCTCCACAGTACGTGCCATTGCAGGGTCCAGAGGGGCAGAGACAGCAGCAGTGCAGTGGCAGATGTCGTCCTGGAGCATGTAGTGCAGGCAAGTGGGCTCTCAGGGGAACATGCAGCAATATATATGTGCTGGAGAGGCAGATACTGTCCCTTGTGTCCAAAGTGATAGGTCCAAGTCGTTTGCATCTTCTGAATCTGGCCAATCCATGGAATAGCAGCACCAAAACACGCCCACAGCATCCTTCAAAATTTCAACTTCATGACATACATGATTTTGCAACATTGTTGTGGGTGACCAACTGATTTTCCAGCAACCGACTCGTTCGAATATTCGAAAACGCGTCCGTTGCCAGGCAAGCCCATTGTCAATGGGTGCGCACCGATCGGTCCATTGAGGTACAACGCGCACAGGGGTACAACGCGTACCCGCACACATTGAAAGCAATGGGCCGGCCGGAGGCACCGATCGGTCCATTGCTGTTCAACGCGCACAGGGGTACAACGCGTACCCGCACACATTGAAAGCAATGGGCCGGCCGGAGGCACCGATCGGTCCATTGCTGTTCAACGCGCACAGGGTACAACGCGTACCCGCACACATTGAATGCAATGGGCCGGCCGGAGGCACCGATCGGTCCATTGCTGTTCAACGCGCACAGGGGTACAACGCGTACCCGCACACATTGAATGCAATGGGCCGGCCGGAGGCACCGATCGGTCCATTGCAGTACAACGCGCACAGGGGTACAACGCGTACCCGCACACATTGAATGCAATGGGCCGGCCGGAGGCACCGATCGGTCCATTGCAGTACAACGCGCACAGGGGTACAACGCGTACCCGCACACATTGAAAGCAATGGGCCGGCCGGAGGCACCGATCGGTCCATTGCTGTTCAACGCGCACAGGGGTACAACGCGTACCCGCACACATTGAATGCAATGGGCCGGCCGGAGGCACCGATCGGTCCATTGCAGTACAACGCGCACAGGGGTACAACGCGCTACCCGCACACATTGAATGCAATGGGCCGGCCGGAGGCACCGATCGGTCCATTGCTGTTCAACGCGCACAGGGGTACAACGCGTACCCGCACACATTGAAAGCAATGGGCCGGCCGGAGGCACCGATCGGTCCATTGCTGTTCAACGCGCACAGGGGTACAACGCGTACCCGCACACATTGAATGCAATGGGCCGGCCGGAGGCACCGATCGGTCCATTGCAGTACAACGCGCACAGGGGTACAACGCGTACCCGCACACATTGAATGCAATGGGCCGGCCGGAGGCACCGATCGGTCCATTGCAGTACAACGCGCACAGGGGTACAACGCTGCACCCGCACACATTGAAAGCAATGGGCCGGCCGGAGGCACCGATCGGTCCATTGCTGTTCAACGCGCACAGGGGTACAACGCGTACCCGCACACATTGAATGCAATGGGCCGGCCGGAGGCACCGATCGGTCCATTGCAGTACAACGCGCACAGGGGTACAACGCGTACCCGCACACATTGAATGCAATGGGCCGGCCGGAGGCACCGATCGGTCCATTGCAGTACAACGCGCACAGGGGTACAACGCGTACCCGCACACATTGAAAGCAATGGGCCGGCCGGAGGCACCGATCGGTCCATTGCTGTTCAACGCGCACAGGGGTACAACGCGTGCACCGCGACACATTGAATGCAATGGGCCGGCCGGAGGCACCGATCGGTCCATTGCAGTACAACGCGCACAGGGGTACAACGCGTACCCGCACACATTGAATGCAATGGGCCGGCCGGAGGCACCGATCGGTCCATTGCAGTACAACGCGCACAGGGGTACAACGCGTACCCGCACACATTGAAAGCAATGGGCCGGCCGGAGACACCGATCGGTCCATTGCTGTTCAACGCATCACTGTACATGTGACTGGCATATGTCAGCATGCCTGTCTCAGATGGACATATGCCAGCCACAGATAGCTCCCAGGGAGTGAGGGGCACACCTACATCACGACAGCCTGTCCAAACCTTATCATAAGGCATGTAAGGCTGCATTTCCTATTGTGTGTATGTTGGTGTACATGTTGTCCTGTGGGTGTCACCTGTGGGCAGCCACCCCCAGGCTGTGCACGTGTTAATGGGGACAGGATCCTGGGTGTTACGTGTACGTGACCACTGTGATGTGCAACTGTTCATATCTGTGCATGTGCCATGGTCACATTTCACAGTGGTGTTTGTGTATGTCATGTCACATACCCCGTGAGTCCCATGTGGGACGGTATGTTTGAGCCAGGGTGTCCCAGTGGCACAATAGTGATGGCCCTCCACAGTCTTTGTGCATGTAGTGTTTACAATGTCTCTGATTTCATGTGCACAATGGGAGACAGTCTCCACATCCACGTTGTGTGTGCATGGACTCTGATGTTGTGCGTGTGTGTCACAGACGTCCATGGCTCTCCTGCCATGGCAAGTGTGGCCACTACCTGTGGGGGTCATGTTTGTTTTGTTGTGGTGTACACATGATACTCCAGGTGATGCCAGTGTCCATGTGGCATTACAGGGTCCCTGGGAATGTGCCTGTCGTTGAGCTGTGGTGCCTGGGGCACATCTGTCCTCACATGTCACTGGGGGGGTGACTGTGACACAGCATCATGATATCCAATGGGCCAACCTGGGACAAATTGATGCCACCTGTAGGACCGTGTTGACAGATGTTGGCCATGTATGTACCATACATGTCGTTCCGGTACTGCACACTTCATGTAGTTGTGCCTCATGATGATGTATGTTGGGATCTTGAGTGTGTTCAATGCCGCATATGTGGGGTGACTGACGATCTTGCTTACTTCTCCTCTGCACTGCAGGGCTCCTGCTGTCCATCGGCCATTCCCAGACCTGGCAACGATGGTGGAACGGGACAGCATCCGACGGTACCGCTTCACCAGGCAGCTGATTGAGGATTTGGCAGTGCAGTTGTCCCCACATTTGCAGCCTGGCCGGCCGTATCCTACAGCGCTGACCCCCAAGGTGAAGGTGATGGCAGCCCTACACTTCTTTGCCACCGGTACCTTCCAACATACTGTGGCGTCTGCTGGTGGGATGTCACAGACCATGTTCAGCCGTGTGCTCCGCGATTTCTTGGCGGCAATGTTGCTCTTCCTGAACCGGTACATCTATTTCCCTAGACTGCGACGACTCACTGACGTGAAGAGTGACTTTTATGCCCTGGGGAGGATGCCGCATGTCATTGGCTCCATTGATGGGACACATGTGGCTTTGGTACCACCACAGGCCCAGGAGCAGGCCTACAGGAACCGCAAGCACTACCACTCGGTCAATGCACTGGTGGTGTGTCTTGCAGACATGACCATCACACACGTGTGTGCCCGTTTCCCTGGTTCAGCACACGATGCCTTTGTGATGAGGAGTAGTCGCATCCCCAGGTTGATGGCACAGATGCAGAACCAGCGTGCCTGGCTTGTCGGTGTGTACTGACTTTGTGCCATTGTGTGTGATCTGATCTGTAGTATTCCGCCCACTTTTCCAAGTCAGCTGATGTGCACTTGTCTGTCCGTAGGTGACTCGGGATACCCCAACATGCCGTGGTTGCTGACACCCCTCAGGAACCCTGTGACACCTGCCCAGATGCGCTACAATGAGGCACATGGTCGGACCAGGAGAGTGATTGAGCGGACCTTTGGTCTCCTGAAGAGCCGCTTCCGCTGCCTGGACAAGACCGGAGGGTCCCTCCCATATGCCCCTGCGAAAGTGTGCAAGATTATCATCGTCTGCTGCATGCTCCACAACCTGGCAGTGCGGAAGGAGTTGCCTCTCATCCAGGATGACGATGACCAACATCCGCCACCTGTGGAGGATCCTGGCCTGGACCACGATGCCAGTGACGATGATGATGATGATGGTGATGGTGATGTCCGCACACAGCTCATCACCAACTTCTTTAGCTGAATGTGAGTATCCTGAGGTGTCATGTGAATGATGTGAGTTGGCATGATGTGTGGGTGGTGCTCTGGTGCTGTTGGAGTGTGTCCATGGGCTACTTGACAGGATGTGTGTTGCGATGTGTGGTGACAGGTGGGCTGTACTCCCCAACAGTGTTGACATGCTAACTTGGTTCTGGGTGGGTATCTTGTAACATGTATTGTGCATGAGTTTTGCTGTTCTGTCCTGTACTGCATTGCTTTTGACTGTGTGTCATTTCTGTCCTTCACAGGGTACTTTCAGATTCGTTTGGTCAACTGTGTCCACCGACGACGTGATTGCACATCCAGGCTGGTAGCTGTTGTGTCCCTACAGGTGATGTGCGCCACACCCATGGACTTCCTTCTGTCTACAGTTGTTGACTGTGTGCCCGCTACCAGGTGGGGTTACCTTGCATCTGTAGTGGTTACGGCATGTTGCTACTGTGTAATAAACCTGTGCTTCACTTAGTGATGTGCGTTGTCTGTGGTCACACATTTGACTGCCATTTGCTTACTGCACCTGTGGGCTACTTGACTACAACTGGGAATGGGTGTGGTGTCTGTGCATTGCACCGTCTTCCCTGGCAACATCAGTGTAGGCAATGAGTCAGATGGCCTAGGTGTGTATGTGTTGTGTAGCCCTGGTGGTGTGTCTCCCTCATATGTGTCACGTTGCCTGTACTCACATGCCTGTGTTGTCCTTGCTGTTGCAGTTCGCATACACAGTGTAATTTTGCTGTTCATCATCCCCATAACAGCACCCACGTTGGAATCACGACAGAGGCAAGTATGGTGTATTATTGTGTTTATTGTGATACATCTGTGATAATAGTGCATAGGATGGATTGTGCTGTACATGAATCTTGCAATCCCAAGTTCCTAGATGAATAGAAAGTCCAGGTAGACAGGATCCCCAGTATCGGGGCCACAGTTGTCTGACACATTGTTCCAACTTGTACTCCCCATGCAATGTGTGGGAGTAGTGTTGCCATCAACAGGGTGAACAGTCTGTGCACAAAGGCGAAAATCCAGAACAGGTTCAGGCTTCCTGGGAGTTGCGCTTGGCCATCAGCCTCTCACTTTCCCTCCTCGGACGACCCCTCTTCTTGGGGGGGGGCCCTCAAGTGCAGGCTGCTGCGGTGCAGGGGACTCTCCGCCAGAGTCCTCCTCCCTCCCTGTGGCAGTTGCAGTTTGTTCGGTACCAGATGTTGTTGGCACACAGGGAGGTGTGGACTGGTTGCTGTTCATCTGGCGGAGGCATTGTAAAATGTCCCTGTGCACCGCCGTCATCTCATGTAGTACATCCCACTTGGACTCCACGCGGGACATGTGGGAGTCCACACGTGACATGTGTGACTCCACGTGGGACATGTGGGAGTCCAAGCGGGCATGATGGGCAGCCTGCTGCTGTTTGATGTCTCTGAGGAGCCCCACTACCTGGCTGAGCTCTCCGGTGCTGGACTGGTACGCATCAGCTATGCGTACCAGTTGTGGGTCTTCATGCACACCAGCAACGTCTGCAAGCAGCGACCTCTGTCTCCCCACCCCTCCCACCACCCCTGCTGACATGTGCAGTGTGTGCAGTTGCACGCACAGATAACCCTGGTCCACCTTGGGGTTGGTGGTGGTGGTGGTGTCCATGGCCCCAGGTTGGTCCAGGGTCACTGCGCTGGTGTTGTTCCTTATTCTGTCCATGTCGGCAGGGATGGTATTCGTGGTGACAGTCGTTGGAGGGGTGGGTGCAGGGGGTGCAGCTGGTGGACCTGCTGGTGCTGCAGCTGGTGGTCCTGCTGGTGCAGCATGTTGACTTGCACCGGATGTGCCAGGTTGTTCTTCATCGTCCGAGGAGGACAGAGGCTGTACGACGCCAGTGAGCTCGGCATCCTCTTGAGCCTGGGACTGGGACTCCTCAGCGTCTGCTGCTGTGTCCCTATCATCACCTGTTTTTGGGAGACACAAACAATGTATGTCATGTTTCTGCAGGCATCAGTGGTTGACACACCTGACAGTTGTGACTGTGCCTCGGGGTGCGGGCCTGTACATTGTATTGTCCTAAGTCGTCACAGTCAGGGGTTGATATTGGTGTGGCACATTGTCCTGCATTATTTGGGCATTTCTATGTATTCTCTGGGGTGTGAACATGGTCTGCATTGATTGTGTTTGGTTGACAGCCAGACCTCCTTCCCACCCACCCACCCACCCAGTCAGTTATCCCACCATGGAACGTGCTTGCATTGCAGGGAGTGTAAGTTGTCTCTCAGGATGTCAGTCAGTGGTGTCCTGCTGTTTGTTGGTGCACAGTTGGCAGCAGGGCCTTGTGCTCCCCACAGCAGTAGCCAGTGTCAGCCATCTTGTGAGTCCTTCTCCACTCCCTGTGATGTGAGCATGGTTCAGGGTGGTGTTGATGGGCCAGTTGTGGGGCTGACCAATATCAGTGACTACGACTCCCATCATGCTATTGCCTCCACCCCCTTCCCAGCATGCCCATGCTTCCTTCCTTTTGACTCTGCTTCCCTGTGGGGTGGGCTGGCTGTGCTGACAGGATGGCTGGGAGTGTTGTCCTGGCAGTTGTTTGGCTAAGAGTCCCAAGAGTGTCCCTGTGCTTCACACAACATAACCCAGGGTGGTGGTGCTTTGTGGGATCTTGTGTTAGGATGGAGGGCATTGCATTCTACCAGGTGGGTACTGTGGAGTTTGTGTTGGGGGGGTGTGAGGGGAGGTGCTGGTGACTATGGTCAGTGCTGCAAGTCCCCCTTCCCACCCAGCCAGCCAGATATCCCACCATGGAACGTGCTTGCATTGCAGGGAGTGTAAGTTGTCTCTCAGGATGTCAGTCAGTGGTGTCCTGCTGTTTGTTGGTGCACAGTTGGCAGCAGGGCCTTGTGCTCCCCACAGCAGTGGCCAGTGTCAGCCATCTTGTGAGTCCTTCTCCACTCCCTGTGATGTGAGCATGGTTCAGGGTGGTGTTGATGGGCCAGTTGTGAGGCTGAGCAATGTCTGTGACTACGACTCCCATCATGCTATTGCCTCCACCCCCTTCCCAGCATGCCCATGCTTCCTTCCTTTTGACTCTGCTTCCCTGTGGGGTGGGCTGGCTGTGCTGACAGGATGGCTGGGAGTGTTGTCCTGGCAGTTGTTTGGCTAAGAGTCCCAAGAGTGTCCCTGTGCTTCACACAACATAACCCAGGGTGGTGGTGCTTTGTGGGATCTTGTGTTAGGATGGAGGGCATTGCATTCTACCAGGTGGGTACTGTGGAGTTTGTGTTGGGGGGGGTGTGAGGGGAGGTGCTGGTGACTATGGTCAGTGCTGCAAGTCCCCCTTCCCACCCAGCCAGCCAGATATCCCACCATGGAACGTGCTTGCATTGCAGGGAGTGTAAGTTGTCTCTCAGGATGTCAGTCAGTGGTGTCCTGCTGTTTGTTGGTGCACAGTTGGCAGCAGGGCCTTGTGCTCCCCACAGCAGTGGCCAGTGTCAGCCATCTTGTGAGTCCTTCTCCACTCCCTGTGATGTGAGCATGGTTCAGGGTGGTGTTGATGGGCCAGTTGTGAGGCTGAGCAATGTCTGTGACTACGACTCCCATCATGCTATTGCCTCCACCCCCCTTCCCAGCATGCCCATGCTTCCTTCCTTTTGACTCTGCTTCCCTGTGGGGTGGGCTGGCTGTGCTGACAGGATGGCTGGGAGTGTTGTCCTGGCAGTTGTTTGGCTAAGAGTCCCAAGAGTGTCCCTGTGCTTCACACAACATAACCCAGGGTGGTGGTGCTTTGTGGGATCTTGTGTTAGGATGGAGGGCATTGCATTCTACCAGGTGGGTACTGTGGAGTTTGTGTTGGGGGGTGTGAGGGGAGGTGCTGGTGACTATGGTCAGTGCTGCAAGTCCCCCTTCCCACCCAGCCAGCCAGATATCCCACCATGGAACGTGCTTGCATTGCAGGGAGTGTAAGTTGTCTCTCAGGATGTCAGTCAGTGGTGTCCTGCTGTTTGTTGGTGCACAGTTGGCAGCAGGGCCTTGTGCTCCCCACAGCAGTAGCCAGTGTCAGCCATCTTGTGAGTCCTTCTCCACTCCCTGTGATGTGAGCATGGTTCAGGGTGGTGTTGATGGGCCAGTTGTGAGGCTGAGCAATGTCTGTGACTACGACTCCCATCATGCTATTGCCTCCACCCCCTTCCCAGCATGCCCATGCTTCCTTCCTTTTGACTCTGCTTCCCTGTGGGGTGGGCTGGCTGTGCTGACAGGATGGCTGGGAGTGTTGTCCTGGCAGTTGTTTGGCTAAGAGTCCCAAGAGTGTCCCTGTGCTTCACACAACATAACCCAGGGTGGTGGTGCTTTGTGGGATCTTGTGTTAGGATGGAGGGCATTGCATTCTACCAGGTGGGTACTGTGGAGTTTGTGTTGGGGGGTGTGAGGGGAGGTGCTGGTGACTATGGTCAGTGCTGCAAGTCCCCCTTCCCACCCAGCCAGCCGGATATCCCACCATGGAACGTGCTTGCATTGCAGGGAGTGTAAGTTGTCTCTCAGGATGTCAGTCAGTGGTGTCCTGCTGTTTGTTGGTGCACAGTTGCCAGCAGGGCCTTGTGCTCCCCACAGCAGTAGCCAGTGTCAGCCATCTTGTGAGTCCTTCTCCACTCCCTGTGATGTGAGCATGGTTCAGGGTGGTGTTGATGGGCCAGTTGTGAGGCTGAGCAATGTCTGTGACTACGACTCCCATCATGCTATTGCCTCCACCCCCTTCCCAGCATGCCCATGCTTCCTTCCTTTTGACTCTGCTTCCCTGTGGGGTGGGCTGGCTGTGCTGACAGGATGGCTGGGAGTGTTGTCCTGGCAGTTGTTTGGCTAAGAGTCCCAAGAGTGTCCCTGTGCTTCACACAACATAACCCAGGGTGGTGGTGCTTTGTGGGATCTTGTGTTAGGATGGAGGGCATTGCATTCTACCAGGTGGGTACTGTGGAGTTTGTGTGGGGGGGTGTGAGGGGAGGTGCTTGTGACTATGGTCAGTGCTGCAAGTCCCCCTTCCCACCCAGCTAGCCGGATATCCCACCATGGAACGTGCTTGCATTGCAGGGAGTGTAAGTTGTCTCTCAGGATGTCAGTCAGTGGTGTCCTGCTGTTTGTTGGTGCACAGTTGCCAGCAGGGCCTTGTGCTCCCCACAGCAGTAGCCAGTGTCAGCCATCTTGTGAGTCCTTCTCCACTCCCTGTGATGTGAGCATGGTTCAGGGTGGTGTTGATGGGCCAGTTGTGGGGCTGAGCAATGTCTGTGACTACGACTCCCATCATGCTATTGCTCTCCACCTCCCTTCCCAGCATGCCCATGCTTCCTTCCTTTTGACTCTGCTTCCCTGTGGGGTGGGCTGGCTGTGCTGACAGGATGGCTGGGAGTGTTGTCCTGGCAGTTGTTTGGCTAAGAGTCCCAAGAGTGTCCCTGTGCTTCACACAACATAACCCAGGGTGGTGGTGCTTTGTGGGATCTTGTGTTAGGATGGAGGGCATTGCATTCTACCAGGTGGGTACTGTGGAGTTTGTGTGGGGGGGGTGTGAGGGGAGGTGCTGGTGACTATGGTCAGTGCTGCAAGTCCCCCTTCCCACCCAGCCAGCCAGATATCCCACCATGGAACGTGCTTGCATTGCAGGGAGTGTAAGTTGTCTCTCAGGATGTCAGTCAGTGGTGTCCTGCTGTTTGTTGGTGCACAGTTGGCAGCAGGGCCTTGTGCTCCCCACAGCAGTAGCCAGTGTCAGCCATCTTGTGAGTCCTTCTCCACTCCCTGTGATGTGAGCATGGTTCAGGGTGGTGTTGATGGGCCAGTTGTGAGGCTGAGCTAATGTCTCGTGACTACGACTCCCATCATGCTATTGCCTCCACCCCCTTCCCAGCATGCCCATGCTTCCTTCCTTTGACTCTGCTTCCCTGTGGGGTGGGCTGGCTGTGCTGACAGGATGGCTGGGAGTGTTGTCCTGGCAGTTGTTTGGCTAAGAGTCCCAAGAGTGTCCCTGTGCTTCACACAACATAACCCAGGGTGGTGGTGCTTTGTGGGATCTTGTGTTAGGATGGAGGGCATTGCATTCTACCAGGTGGGTACTGTGGAGTTTGTGTTGGGGGGGGTGTGAGGGGAGGTGCTGGTGACTATGGTCAGTGCTGCAAGTCCCCTTCCCACCCAGCCAGCCTGAGATATCCCACCATGGAACGTGCTTGCATTGCAGGGAGTGTAAGTTGTCTCTCAGGATGTCAGTCAGTGGTGTCCTGCTGTTTGTTGGTGCACAGCTGGCAGCAGGGCCTTGTGCTCCCACAGCAGTAGCCAGTGTCAGCCATCTTGTGAGTCCTTCTCCACTCCCTGTGATGTGAGCATGGTTCAGGGTGGTGTTGATGGGACAGTTGTGGGGGGCAATATGTGTGACTGCGACTCCCATGATGCTATTGGCTACACTGACTTGGCCAGCATACACAGAATTCCTTCCTTTGAGTGGTCTTCACTGTGTGCTGGTGTTGTTGTGGTGGCTACATGTGTGGATGTGTGTGTTAGTTCTATTTGTGCCACTGCCTAGCTGTAGTTGTGGTTGTGTTTGTACATGTGTTGGCACAGTTGGATGTGACTTTTGATGGCATGTGTTGTGTTTATCTGACTGACATACACATTTTGGGATGATTCTGTTCTAGTTGCATGTGTAATTGCTATGAGTGCATGGTTTGACTCTCCTTGACAGTGATGTGTGTGTGTTGTGGCAGTTTATTGTGTACATTTGTTGTGTACTCACTCAGGCTCTGGGATGTCCTCCAGTCCATATACGCTCACTGGCGTGAAGGATGGCCCGCACCTTCTCCTCCCAGGGCCTGAGGTATACTGGCTTGGCAGGAGGGCCACTGCCGGTGTGTTGGCTGTTGATGTAGTCCTTGCTCAGCAGGTCTCCGTACCCTCCTGCGCACGCCATACCACCTGTTCTGGATGTCGCGTCTTTGTGCGCCGACATGGTGATTGGGCGTTCACCCTGTTGATGATCCTCTCCCACATCTTGGTTTTCTGCGACATGGGGTCTGTTGGACCAGAGTGCCAAACAGCTGTGGCTCCACCCTGAGGATCTCGTCTACCAGGACTTCCAATTCACAATCTAGGAACTTGTGATTCTTCTTGGGGGCATGGTGATGGGTGGTGATGGTGAGTGATGTGTGTTGGTGTGCAGGGGTGAGGGTGTGTGGGGTGTGTGTTGTGCTGGGTGTATGTGAGGTAGGTATTTGTTGGTGTGCTGATGGTGTGTGGCTTGGGTGAGGGATGAGCTGTGGGTGTGTGGTTGCTTTCTCTTGGGTGCTGGCAGTGGAATGGCATTTGCAAAGGCTCATGGTAGTGATTCGTGTCCTTTATAGGTGGAGCTGTGTCTAGCCTCACCTCCCAGTATTTGTTACTAGTTGTTTAAGTCTTTTTTTGGTTGATGTTTGTAGATAGTTGGAAAGTTTGCATTTGAAGGACTAGTGTTTTCTTCGCTTGGCTCACGCCAGGCGTGCCTGTGCAGGCAGAGCGCGGCATGCACTGGTCGCGTGCTCGCTCGGGGAGGCAATGGTCGCGTCCGACTGGCAGCGCTCTGCATCGCACAGGAGCCATTGTACGACGTGCCGATTTTACTGGGTTGATACAGATTTGCCGATTGCAGTTTTTCGAGCGGCGCTCGTCGTCGATAGTCGCGCTTCGTCGATGCAGTCGCGCCATCGGTACGTGCGAGCGTCGGTCGGTACGCCGCTCAAAGTCGTCGGGTGCTCGCCCCATTCTGAGTCCATTCACTTCGTTTCCTCATCAGAGCGCCGGCAAGAGCAACCTGTTTGGTCCAGTTCCACGCGCATGACATCCTTTATTTCCACAAATCCTCTCTTCACGAAAGCGCTACAGGTGCCACCATGCCGATAATGATGCACATCATACGACTACAGTTTCCATCAGGCCACCTTTGCATGGTGAGTTGGGCTAAATCGCTCTTCCATCTTGCATGCGATGTGTCATCAATGCAGAAAATTCAGGCATTATCGACGATTAAGGATGATGTACTGAACAATTTCCGGTGAATGCCTTGACCTTTCATAGTCAATAGCCAGGACATCGTCGCACAAAGTGGATGCGCTGTGGTAAAGCCTTCTGTTTCTAAATTTTCTACTAATAATAAAGAGAATCTCCATGGGCTCTTCACAAGTATTTTAAATATCTGAATCCTCTCTCCAGTTATCACACTCTATCTAAGAACGGTTACCTGCAGTATCATTCGAACAGGCGGGTAGGAAGTCGATGATGAGCATGCCACATGACGGGAGAGCTTGACTATAAACCGGATCTAGATTTATAATGAACAAAAAAGACACTCCATATCATCATGTTCTGTGTGGCCTGTGTTTTGTTGATGTTTGTGTGTTGGTCAACATAAAATTTGAAATGTTGGCGGCATAGACGGGCCGCCGAAAGAAGTTGACTGGTTATAAGTGTGCAGTCCCACACTGCCACCTCCATATATCCCAGCCATCCACTTACAATATATATTTGAGACGCAGACAGCGCGAAGATGAGTAACGCAGCATGTGATTCACGAAGTTGGCACTTGAATAGGCGGTCATCGATAATATGGTAATCAGCAAGTTTTCTACCAGCAAACCCAACTGCGGTCTTGTGTTTTCACGCCCAGAACCAGTCAAAAACACGATTACGCCATAATGTTTTTGTTTTTATTTAATTTTTTTATTTGAGTATTTTAGTCGCTTGCGCATGCGCTGCCTGGCGAGACTTTGTGCTGGAATGGAATAAACAGTGCTTTGCTGGGGGATTACTGCGACACATGCAAGCAATCAGGCGCCATATGGCTCTCGTCATCTGACCCGCTCAGCGTGAACGCAGTTTCTGGTCGCCAGCAAAGCCACTGGTTTGCACTTCGAAATCCCTCTTCCTCGCGATTGGCTAGTGATGGTCCGTGGGTTTCACGGTCGCCGCGGCCTGTTGGCAAGAGGATCAACCTCTGACAATCTCTCTCATTTAGCTTATGAGTTCGTCTGACATCAGTTTCAGCCCACACAGCATGACGCATTCACGCTCCATTTCCACTGTTTCCATATGTCTGTACCAGAGCCCTGCCAATGCCAGCCGCTCGGTTCCTTCTGTCTCTGTTGCATGTTTCTGGTGACCATAATTCTTCATATCACTGTGATCGATCATCAGACAATCTAATATTGCCTTTGCTACACTCTTCCCGCATATTCGCCTTCTTTCAGCGACCCATCTTTATGAAATCAAGACGAACTATCAGCGCAGTATCAAAATCACAAGCCCTTTACCGCAATAAGCAGATTACCTATCTTCATTGTCATGTGATGTTACGTTTACTCAGCGTATTTCCGCATCGGCAATTGCCATAATAAAATATATAGCCGTATCCTTGGCCTCCCAAGCGGCTCATACTGTTATTCAGTGCAATACTGTTCCCAGAAAATGATTTGAAACAGCGTTCGTAAGGGCCATGCCTCCCGCTGGCCGAGTGGCGATGCTGTGCCATACTCAGAGTGCTTTGGGCATGAGGCACAGATTGCAGCGCACTCCGCAGGCCTGTACCATCTGCCTTTGCCTCAAGCCAGTTCTTCCGCTGCCACGTGGCTGAGGCCATGGCCAGCCGCTGGGCGTGGCACCCGGCCAATGCTCTCTCACCACAACGGCGCCTGCCATGCTTTCGCTGCTTGATGGCATTGAGGAAAACATGGCATTTTGTTCGCCACGCTGAGTTTTAACAGACACTACTGTCAAGCGATACAACCTCGCCTTCACCGTATATTTGGTAGTTTGCAAAGGAAAAGCCGCACATCGTGGCGGAATTCAAATATACCTGTGTTTGCGGTACAATACAAGATCAAAATACGACTCAGCATCACAACAGCGAATAATTCGTCACTCAGCAATACTATCAATTTCTCGCGACATTTCACATCTTCATTCTCTGCTCGCGTCATCTTCAGCATCACAAACACTGTAGCCATCTAAATACTAATACCCGTAGTTCAGCATCAATCAATTGGCCTCCACACCTACAACGCTCACTCATTCACCAGCATCACGGCCACATCTTCGCTATCACAACAGCCACATCTGCCACTCGCATCAGTAATATCGGTTTACCGAATACATCATCATTTCGTTATCACGTCACAAATTCGTTGAAATACCACTGTTGCCGCCTTTTACCGTCACTCAATACTTCACCATCGTTTCACCACCACCAACGCCCAGTCACTCGCTCTCCACCATCGCCTCGTCACCGCTCACAACATTTCACAACAGTCACTTCACCGTCGCTCGCCGTCACTTCGCCACCATCAACAATACTTCCACCACTACCAATACTGCGCCTGATCACCACATTGGCAACGGAAGTGTTCAAACACTTGAGTAGTTTCAGCGTTGGCACCTACTGGTGCCATGCCAATGCTTGCTTTACTGATGCCCACTTTACTTCGGCACATAGGTTACCTTCTGTCATCATGGATTGTCTGTGTGTCTTTTATGCCATTTATATGATTAGTGATCATTTGCCAGGAAGATCAGACTCCATCATCTTTAAGCAATATTATTCATTCAGCCGCTCTAGTTCTCCCAAAGTGGCACGATGCATAGCCGCAGAATTCTCTGCCTTAACACATTTAGGGCCACGCGCAATGAGGCGGCATGCGTTGGGTCTCCTTACCAACATCTTGTGCCACTTCAGGTAGCCCGCGCTAGCTAATCTCAGCAGCCTAAGCGCCAACATTAGGTGACCCCAAGAATCATAGTGACGCTGGCTTATAGAGTGCCTGTAACATGCCCTATAGTGCATTGCACTGCGATCTCTTTGTAGTGGTATGCTGACATGTCAGTAGGCCTTGAAATTTCGACATTATAACTGCTTTACGGTGAAAACATACAATGGATATGTTCTGCTCTGCAAAGGTCAGCACGTTGTAGCATTATAGCCCACAGTTTCTCGCACAGGTAGCGTGGTTCTTGGTGATATCAAAATTACTGCAGTGATGGTGAATACACCAATATAGCGTCTCCAGTCTTTCAAATTCTCTTACTGAATTTGGTCAAAATGGGCAGCTTACTGATGATTTCTGCAGAATGTGACAAACATCATTTGTCAGCCTGCACCACGAGTACCAGCCTGCCTCCTCTCTTCTAGCCATTGTTGACGATTGCCCATGAGCTTCACAAATTACTATGGGGCACTGGGACACCTATGGTCAGCCATGTTACTGTGCCACGATGGCATGCCCACAAGACAACATCAAATTTTGTGATGCAGCACACTCACGCCATCTGTCAAGAATGCTGCTCTGCCCCATGCCCTGCAAAGGTTCTGCCCAAGATTCTTCTGAAAATTATGATGTTGGCTGCAGCTGTGCACGCACCACACTCCATGAAATTTCCAGAAATTCACAAAACGTCAGCTGCAAGCCTCCAAGATTTCTGCCCGCGGAGACTGGTTCGAAAGCAGAAATTGCCCACTGAATCCTGACTTTACATTTCCAGAGATTTCATGAAAGGCCTCAGTGACGCTGCCCACCCCTAGTGTTGGCAAGTGTAGCCCATGCTGGTCTCTCATCATTTGATCGAGGCAGCCCACCTCCACCATAGTTTCATTATACTTCAGTAAATTCTTGTGTGATCTAAGGAATCAGCACTGTCTGAGACTACCCGCTCATAGCAGAGGGCCCTCTCTCTTAAAAGTAGCCTCATAATCACGGGAAGTATTATCAGCAGCAAGCAGTACATTATGTCGCCGCGGGCATGATTCACGCACGTGTCAACCATAAGCAGATAAGTGGTATCAGTAACAGGAGTCGCCAGCCAGTCTCCAGGCCTTTGCAGGCGATGTCAGCCTTAGTGTCTTCCCCAGAGGAAGTGATCTGAGTACAGTTGTCTGACTCCCGGCCGTAGCTGCAGCAGTGATTGTCCCGATGCAGATGTTTGACGCTGGCTATCAGAAATGATGCAACCAGCCAGCCAGTGGGAGTTACTTTGAACTGTCAGCCAAATATAAATCGTGATGCTGGTGAAATCTGTTCACTCAGCCGGGAGAGTACCACGCTGTAGTCAATGGAAGGTAGTGTACTCACAAAGGAGAGGCTCAAGGTGACACTAGCGCTGATGGCAGCATTCGCAGTTCACTGCAGCGTGATGCACCACATGTTGCACTGTAGACACCAAAACAGCGAGCAAAGGCTCTCCCAGGCAGAGGCAAATACGCCTACTGACATCGCGCCAGACATATCTTCGCAGAGGCCAATTTTCAGCGACATTGTGCAGGTCGCCAAATGCCGATAAGACGCAGCCCTGCACGTCCCAGCATTTTGTGACGTGAGCACACGGCTCACTCAGCGACATTCCATGCAGCACTGGAAACATGACGGAAACCGATGGCAAGACAAGCATTCTTACGTGTTCCTCTTACTCATAACAAAATCGAAATACCCTTTGCAACATGCATGAAAGCAGTATTGGTTTCCCTCTTCAAAACTTAACATCTGAATAAAAATAAGAAAACAGGTGATAGCTGACGTTGAGTTGCAACTGATTTGGCCCTTTCACCCTGATATTACAGTATCCCACTCTGAGAAACGTGCATCCATCGTTTGCTGGCTCAAAGAAAGGCAGCCATGTTGAGGAGCATGGTATCACAGTCCAGCCAATGTCTGAACCGGCCTACAAGAGGTGATTTACGCGAGTTGGCATTTCCTGCATTTGTCAGGCAGGTGCTACAGCTGAATACTCAAAGACACAGCAAATGATAGGTTGTAGTCTATGCAGTCTGAAATCCAGTCAGGCTCATCATCTTCTGGTGTAAGTTCAGCCATTATTCATTAGAGTTCATATAAAGAGAAATTATCAACACACATTACTATTGTGGTAACTGCAGGAGATTGCAAATAGTTAAATGCTGGTTTAGACAAAGATATGTGATTTGAGAGACATGCATTTTCAGCACTCCAAT
>CAWUFW010027545.1:0-26138 GCA_963921515.1 Calotriton arnoldi | reverse complement strand
GGTCTTGCCTACGCAGCGCGCATGCGCTGCATAGGTAAAAAGACCTTTAGCCATCGCTTCGGCTTTTCAGCCAAAAACGTGCACGCGTACCATTGCCTTCAATGGCAACGCGTGCACGTTTGGCGATTCCCTTGCGGGAGCGAGCTTTCAAAACCATCTGTTAGTAATTAACAGATGGTTCCTGCTCGCTCCCGCAAGGTAAACATGTGCCGGCCCCCTCCTCTCTCCCCTCCTCCTGCTGCCTCCTTTCAGCGCAAGGCGCGCACGCTTCTTTTAGAGAGCTGCTACACCTCCACCTCTCTCTTGAGATCCGTCATACTGTAGAAAACAGTTGCACGCTTCTTTTAGAGAGCTGCTACACCTCCACCTCTCTCTTGAGCTCCGTCATACTGTAGAAAACAGTATTCCCGTAACTGCAACTCAGTTGAAAGTTAGCGAGTTAAGGCAGGGTTCTGTCGGCGTGCTGAAGGAAAGGGAGGCGAGGAGAGGAAATACTGCAGGTCGTGCATAAGAGGCATTAACAAAGAACTGTGTGGGGCCCGTCGGAGAGGACTAGAGTAGAAAAAGTAAGGGTACAGCAGATTGTGGTTCGGGTGACGAGATGCAATGGCAAAGCAGCGAGCGCTCCTCGTGCTGTGATAGCAGAGGGTTCATGCAGGTCTGGATTGAGGTGAAACGTCAGCCTTGCTGCTAGCGATACTTTATTTCAGTGGCAGACACGGGCCAGAAGACTAATGTTTCATGACCTAGCTGTGTGCATAAACAGACGATTTTTGTGCCAGCCCGCCATTACATTTCTGATAAAGTACATTGAAAAAAAAATCGGATGTGAAATCTATCTCACAAACCAGGTAATGTACAAATAGGCTGTTTGCTGGAGTAAGTGGAATGTCGCACATAGGCTGTGATGCAATGGTTTCCATGGCAACATTTGAGTTTATTGCAATCCATCAGCAGCATTTTCCTCACATTAACACAGCCGCATCGAGAGCGCGGATCCTTCAAGAATACCACCTGATCGCGAATCCTTTCACTCGTCTACAGCTCGCACAATGGTTTGATGGTGGGGCGCTTGCTGCTTAGCAAAAGGAGCGCATGGAACATTTTAACATTTCCTTTAAGAAAATCCTGTTCATTAAACCATGAATCACAAACCCTCACTGACAGTTCATTCTGCCACCGCAGTGGGAGGGCAGCACATGTAGGCTGCAGTGGGAAGAAGAATAACATTAAACAGCACTCAATTCTCCTATCTTCCTCTGCCATTGCGCAAATTAGGCCATACTGCTTGAAATTAGTAACGGCACCTGGCTTTGGGCAGTATTTCACACAACAGAATCAACACATCCCACAAAACGATGCAACTACTGTGGACTGCAGTGTGTAACACTTGATTTAATCCCAGCCACTGGGTAAACACTCCGAACCACATTCCAGTTCCCAGTTTTTGCCGCCTTGTTACAGACAGCATTGCCTAGAACATTACATAGAGTGGGCTTTGGGTCAGCCCCTTGGTGATGACTAGATGGCTTTCTGGACTACCCCACAGTTCTTTGCTCTGGACTGGATGGCTCGCCTGCCTCTTTACTCTCATTTTTGATACAGCACTCCAATGGAGTTCACAGTTTGCTTTTTATTCTCGATCTTTGGTCTGTACTTCAAGTGTACGTTTGTGGTCTTTCACTAGCTCCGCTACCTAGTTTTTCTGGTCACCCTCCCACACCAATCTCTGCTGCAGCTCGGTGTCACCTCTGCTTCAGCTCCCCTAGTTTTCTGTTTCTTCACCATCACTCTCCCACCACCATTGGCTCTGCCAAAGTGGATTCTTTTTAAATTGCGCTAGCACAGCACATGAAAAACAATATTTTTTTAAAAATCTATAAAACTGCGCTCGTACTTGCAAAGCCATCAATAGCGAAACCAGTCATGCTTATATTGCTTTCAAATTACCCACAATGCTGAGTCATGCAAGGTGCAGACCCCTTGAAAGCAGGGCTTTAAGTGGGCCGGGTCTGTCCGGGTCTGAGCACCGGCAGTTTTTTTTTGGGGCCCTCGAAACGGGTCTCTATCGGGCTCTATTTTCGCGGCTGGCAAGGGTAGTCCTTTCTTTTTTTTTTCTGGACTGCAGTGAGAGCTCAGTTTCCTCACTGAGTAGTGGAGGTCACGGCATGACGTCCACGGCACGACGGCATGATGTCATGCCAGGTGAGCGTTGTTGGAGGAAGGGAAACCCTTTAAGAGAGCCATTTTCTCTCAGGATTTCCCTTCTCTTTTTTCAGCGCAGGAGCAACGTCGCGGTGGTGCCAGCGTGGGACCTTCACTTTTTCCAGCGCAGGAGCAACGTCGTCGTGGTGCCAGCATGGGATGATGAAAAGGGAGACTTTTAGAAACAGGTATTACCTTCTCTTTCCTCCTTTCGTTTATTTGCTCCCCTGTGAAATGGATCCAAAAAAGAAAAACACTTTTGCTGTAAACGTCCTCTTTTTCTGACTTTTTCATTTTCTAAGTGCAGCCTCGGGTTGGAGAGAACTAAAACATTCAAAATATGAAAAGTAACTAGCTAAAGCAAGACAGAGTGGTTGCAAGGTGGCCAGATTGATTTATTCACACCTAACACATTAGCGCCACTTTACAGTGTTTGCAGGTGAAGCGCTACTTTTGTTTTCTCGTCTCTCTTTGTAAAGATATAAGCAATGGGCAGTGAAATGGGTCCCTTCTGGGCCCTGTAGTCATGGCCTTAACTTTTCAGGCAAAAGCACTCACTAATTTCTGAATAATGAGTGTAAAAAGAAAAAGGTAACCATGTTGTTCCTGCTTACATTTCATGTGCTTTACTTAATCTTGCATTCTCTATGAGTGTTTGCTTTTTCTAGGATGTTAATTTTTTTTTAGGCAGCATATTGCTCTTGTCTAATGCGTAATTTGAATTGAGTCACATCCAGGTGTTTATAGCGGGTCAGTGCAGTGCAAGTTTCTCTCAGTGGGGCAGTATGGTGTTCAGTGGGGGAGAGGATGTGGCACTATGGTCAGAGCTGCTGAATTCGGAACTGGAGAACCAGGTTCAGCCTTCATGACCAGTCCACCAGACCACTCCCGCTGAGGGAGCACATTCCCATGCTAGACCATAGAAGGCCCCGCAAGATCTTAAAAGCCCTGGTGTCTTAGCACCAGCAGGTGGACCCTAGCAGTGGCATGTGTGGGTTAACCTTGAAGGCCTGTCCGCCACAATTTATCCTGAAGTTCACTTCCAGTCTTGCAGGCAGGCCTATGAAGCAGCACACCATAGAGTGACAGTGACTCTGTCACTGAGGTCAAAGGACCCTTGAGCAGGGTGGCTCTAGGGCAGTGCGACCGCACCAGGCGCTGACCACCCGCGATCCGTGCAGCTAACAGCAGTGGGGCAGAGGGGCCGGGTAAGGGGGATTTCAGGGACGATGCCGAGGAAAATTAAATAATCAATTTTCCTTCAGCATCATCCTTCGAAACCCCTTGCCCGGCCCCACCGCTGTTACCTGCACGGACCACGAGTGGCACTGACTTCAGGTGGGGGCGTCGTGTTTGCAAGTATAATATGGTTTTAAAAGCAGTTGCTGTCTCCTTCCTGGCCTCCAACAATTTTCGGCAACAATAAAAATGTCATGATAACTCCAGGGATTAATGTTCTTAGTAGAGAGAGATGGTGTTTTGTCTAGTGGACTTTTTGACTCATGGAAAGGAAGCAACTTCATGATTTTCTTAAGCACACAATGCTAGTTATCTTGATTTAGACCACGCCCCTACTCGGATAGGCCACACCCCTTGAAGAGATTTGCCACGCCCCTTTTAGAGCACCCCCAGTTTTTTTTTCCCACTTAAAGCCCTGCTTGAAAGAATATAACAAACTTCAAAAGGCCTGTCGCCGATACTGGCTTTGCAAATGCGGACAATAATAAAAGTTACTGCCATCCGAAAAGCATTAGCAAAGCAAGAGCAGATTTTGCCAATGCTTGTTTGCTCCCTGTGCCACTACAAAAACTAGCCACCTGCAAATCCTTTTTGGCCACGCCCCTTAACTGCGAGTCTGCCTCCCCTCTGTAAGAGAGAACAAGCAACCTCAAAAGCGTTGACCATGTGGAGCTTCAGCATTTAGGTGCAGCTCGAGTCCTACGGCACAGGGAGCTATGGTAGCCCTCTTCTTGCGGCACTTAGAGCTGCAACTGTGGCCAATTCACCGCTTCTTTTCAACAGGCTAACGAAAGTGGGAAGAGAAACCTTTTAGGAAATTCACTGCAGCTGATCTTCCCAAAACCATTTAAAAACAGAACAAAGACTGATCACAATACAAGCTGCGTGGCACGGGAACCTCCATTTTAAAATGGTCAATACTTGAATAACTGCATCAGCGTCAACATTCATCTTCCCGCCCAAAATCTGCCTTTCCAGAAAGCCAGAAAACAAAGCAATCATGGAAGATGCACTTGCTCAAATTGGAAATAGTTTTAAGTGCAATTTTTTTGAGGCTTGGCTATGGTGATCATATTTTTTGTTCTCGATTAAATCAGAATGTCATCACTTAAAATCTGTATTAGCTGGCGTTTCAAAATCTACATCTTTGGGGAACCGATGCAGACTATATGACATTAATTTAAGCAGGGCCACTTGGGAGTTCGACTGTATGATTCAGGGAGTACTTTAAATTAACTTGCTAATCTGATAGTGTTGCAATTCCCTGTGATAAAAGTCTTAAATATGTGCTCCTGAAAATTAGTGCAATCCCAAAATGACCAAAGAGAACTATATGCTACTTCAGGTTTAGCAACTCTTCATAAGTGTTTTTTGGGCTATTACTGGTAATCTCTAAAGTAATGCCTAAATACAAATTTATTAAAAAAGGAAACACCTACAGTTTATCATCTATAAAAGCGAGGTGACAACCGATATAACTAGTCATAACATAACTCTGAAATGTCTCCTGCCAAAAATAAGAGGGTGGAAGATTGGGGAAAACATTCGATGAACCAACAATAAATATTGGCTCTTAGGCTCCTTTTGGCTGGCTCTGTTATTAGCATGAAAGTAGCACACTCTAACAAGCATTGGCATAGCCAATAGGTCTCGCCTTTGGGACCTTATAAGTATTTAGTTATGCAGCAGGTCCCAAAGGCGAGACCTATTGGCTATGCCAATGCTTGTTGTACCTTGATGCCGAGTGTTGTGTTTCTGCTGTAAAGGCGTCACCTGATAAGTAAATGTCATTCTCTTGTGTCTTTCTAGGTTCATTCACCCTCTGAATGCCTCCTCTGCTTCACAGCTGTTGGAACATTGAAATCTGATTTGTCATTGTACATACTGGAATAAACATGTAGCTCACACAGACATAGGTATGTGAAGAGTGTTTATTTGAAATTAGTTTTTGTGCAAGTGACGGGGATATGTACATAAATGTGAACAGTGAATAAATGAGTTGACAGTCATGGTAGTTGAGACAAATAGTGTAGTCACCACAAAGCTGAAGTCACACAGTCCAACAGACTCAGGCCATCAACATGGCAATGTGGGCAAGGATAGTCAACATAGTCAATGCAAAGGGGAACAACAAGATACCATCATGGCTGGCTCTGTGAGTGGCGTTGGTATGGTGGCCTGCCACCAAATCCTCCCCTGTGGATTCTCGGATGGCCCCTGGTGCGTTTGGGAGGGGGGGCATCTGTTGCAGGGTCAGTGGTGTCTGAGAACTCACTCTCCTCCTGCACACCCCTCTCTGTGGCTGCAGCTGGAATGTTGGGCTGCACAGCAGGCAATCCACTGGAGGGGGGTGGAGCTGCACTTGGGGCTGGGAGTCTGTCCCTCAGAACACCTACTAGCTGGCCAACAAGGTCGACAAGTTGGCCCATCCGTGTGTACATGGACTGCTGCAGCAGGCGGATGTCATGCATGTCTTCAGCAAGCTGGCCCATTACTCCATGGTTCTCTTGGTAGGCACCAAGGACTCTTGCAATGGTGGCCAGGGATTCAGGGTCATTGTCCTCCTGTGTCTCTGCCCCAGTTGTACTCCCACCTGCCCTCCTGACACGGACCTGTGGCATAGTCCCCCAACGCACTGGCACACTCTCCATGGCATGCTGTGATTGTGTGGTGGTGTTGGTAACCACCGTGGCAGGGCGTGTGTTGCAGGCAGCAGTGGTGATGGTGGTGGTGTAGGCCACACAGGTCGTAGTGGCAGGGGGCAGCACAGTTGTTCTTGCCATGTTGGTGGTGGACGCCACACAGGTCGTAGTGGCAGGGGGCAGCACGGTTGTTCTTGCCGTGGTGATGGTGGTGGAGGCCACACAGCTTGTAGTGGATGGGGGCAGCACAGTTGTTCTTGCCATGGTGGTGGTGGTGGGGACAATGAGGGCTTGAGACATGTTAGTCCCTGCCACACCAGAGGGGCCAGCTTGAGAATCCTCGTCCGAGAATGTTGGGGAATCTGCATCCGAGAGTCCACGTTCCAGGGGGGGAGACTGGCTCCGCATGTTGGTGTCATCCTCTGCAGTTAGTTGTTGATCTCCTGTTTGTAGGAGAGTAGGATCTGCCTCTTATGTTGCCCCCACTTTTTTTCTGATGTTTACACTGGTTTCTGGCTATAGTCAGGCTGGGACCCTGCCAATCAGGGCCCCAGCCTCTCTGTTCTCTCTAGACGACTTGGAGTGCACTCTAGGTGCACTAGTGATTGGATACTGTGGTACCTTATGAGTCCCTAGTATATGGTACCTTAGGTGCCAAGGGCATAGGTACTTCACAGGCCTACCAGGGGCTGAAGCATGTATTATGCCACCCCTCGGAAGCAGACTAAATCTGACACCACAAGCCTGCTACTGCAGCCTGGGTGAGGAGGTGCTAGCACCCCTCACTGAGATATAGGTTCCCTATATCTCCCCTGCACACACATTTAAACCTATCAGTCACCCCTAAGGCAGGCCCTATCAATCCTGAGGGCAGGGTGCTTAGTTTCTATGTGAGAGGGTGCCTCTGCCTGAGCAGGGCCCCTCTTCAGCTCTCAGAGTCCATTCTCTGGGGCTGTTTGTGAATGCGGTCAAACCATATACTCTTAAGTGCAGTATAACCTCGCGGTTAATGCTAACTTTGGAATGGCTGCATCAAAACATGTTGTGTTTGGTGTCAAACACCTTAGAATCATACCCCCACACCAGTAACTGGTGTGGGAGTATGATCCCACCCTTCTAGAGGGATAGACATGTACCTACTGTGGAAACGCGGTAGAATCCTGAAGAGCCCTGGCATCACAAAATGGATGCCACCAGTAACAGACACTGGGCTGCCCTCCTGCTGATGACCGAAACTCGCAGTGGAGGAGGCCCAACAATAGGTATCCTGTCACAGGGAGGTGTGACCACCTCCCAGACAGGGTTTAGTGTATTGGGGCTGGGTGGGTGCACTCCTAGAGTGCTTTGAAGTCCTGCACTGGGGGAGCAGAAGGCTCCTCTGTGCATACACCAGTTCAAACCGGCTCAGGGGCTACCTGCCCCTGCTCTGGCGCGAAACTGGACAAAGGGAAGTGGATGTAGCCACCCACTCCCCTGACCCTCCCATAGGTGGGGTCTTAGAGCTAGTCCCTCCCTTCCTTTTTAGTATAAGGTAGGGAACCCTTGCCATTGCAAACTAGATCTCCCTGGATGATGCTCTACTGAAGAACCCCGGATCTTCGACGTTCCACTACCTCTGGAAGACTGAAGAATCTCCCTTGGAGTCAAGGAGTGACTCCCCTGCTTGGCAGGCACCAAAAGCTGAAACGACAGTCGCAAACTACGCCGCTCCCGCCGGAGCCCGAGGTCCCTGCAGCCCAAGACAAGGATTTCCTGACTTCTGCAAGGCCATCGTGAGTCTCCAGCGAAGCTGAGGCAAGTGAACCCCACGAGTGATGAGGAACCGCAGTCCCTGGGTACCATGCACTATTGTCAAGTGCAACCCTTTCACGATATTCTACGAACCTGTGCTTTGGACCATGTGTGGTCCCAGCCTCTAGCAAGAATTCCTCCAAAGATCAGAGGCCTACCCTATCCCGAGTGACCGTGGGCCCCTGTTGAAGGAATCCTCCCGAGGCGTCTTTGCGATCCCTTGCCAGCCGGCTTGTGGGTCCCCTGAAGACTTTTCTACAGAACCCAAGGGCTCCCCTGGTTTCTCCAGGCCTGCCCTGACTTACCCTCGCTGGGTGAGTTCCCCAGACCTTGCTGGCCTGCACCATTGACTTTTTAATCATTCCGTGAGACTTGCTGCTACCAAGGCTTGTTGGCTTTAATCGGGTCGCCGACACCGCAGTCAGCTGCAGACTTTGAGGGACACACTGAATCCAGCTCCTGGCTGTCCTCTACTCCTCCTGGACCTCGTGGCCGAAGAGTCAAGACACCAGTGAATGACCTGAATCTGTCGACGACGGTGGGCATTCATCTTCCTTGCCCCGGGTCACTGCCCAGTGACTTTGAACACTGTCCCCTCTGCTTTCAGGTCTTCCTTCTTCTGAATCCAGGCTTGGATTCCACCGGACACTTCTTCTATCTTCACAAGCAGCAAGTCTTCATTGGCTCCCATTGAAAACGACGCCGCGACCCGACACCAAAGGACACCTATGCACCCAGCTTCCCTGGGTGAGGTAACTCCAGCACTACGGTGCTCCTGTGGGTGTTGGCCCTAGAACTACTTACCCTGTAAGTGACTTGCTTGTAGCTACTCCCGAAGTGTCCTTAAACTCTTAATTTCCAACCGCGACTTGAACCATTGAAGTCTACGGCGATCCGCGCCTGTGTTCACTCACTGCACGCGTCCCCCATGGGTCCTTTACTTACCTGCCTTGGGTGGTTTTGTGAGGCCCCAGGACTTCTGATGGCCCCAGGCCTTGTCCCTTTGCAAGTCGTTGTTCTTAAGTCTCTTTTAGTATATGGTCTGGTACGCCCCTAGGGCCCCAGCCATATTTGTGCTTAATTTATTGTGAAACGTTGATTTGTGCATATGTTCCTGACTTCTAATCTCACAAGAGATTAGTAGAGAGTTGTTTAGTAATAAATACATATATATTTGATATACATACTTGTGTGGTGTCTTTTCATTTGGTGATTCAAGAGATTGTGTGGTAAAACAAGCTGCTTTACATTCCTCTAAGACTTAGCCTGAAGGCTGCTCTCCACAGCTACCACTAGGATAGCTTTCTATAAAGGTTGTCTTAAACCTACCTACCATAAGAGTCGAATTGTACTGGTGCAAGGTGTCCACTTTAACTAGTGAACAGCATATACCAGGCCAACTTCTCACACTGTTGAACAGAGGTGATATGGTAATTGAGTTGCACGCAACAAGCTTGATGTTAGACAATTGTTTGAGACATTTGATACAACACACACTTTACAATGCAATGACTTTGTATGCCTGCTATATGCTGTGCACCAAGACATGACGTTGAGGTACATACCTTATTAGTCCATGGTGTCCGTTGTGAATTGAAACTTGGTGCAGTGTACAGATAGTGTAACTACACGGACATGTCCTCATCTACCTAATTGCGTGACATCAAGTTTCTGTTGTGCGTCTTTTCATTTAGCTGTTCATGTAATCTATTTCAACAGAGCTAGAAGGAACCATTGTCATGTTATACATAGCTTTGGAATCACATGTACTTTCCTTTTTTTCCATGTAGACCATGCATGTTTGGTGTTGAGATGGGCCTTCATGCTCAGACACCATGGCACTTCCACATTGCATTCTCTGCTGTGCACAATTGTGGGATGCATTTGTTTCACTTGTGACTTGGTGAGTATAAGTTCAAAATATGTGACAGTTACGTGCACTTAGATGTCTGCACACTGGATGTGGCATTTAAAACTATGCCAAGTTGGCTGACATGTTAGTGCTGATGTGGTTATGTGGCTACATGCATTTAGATAAGGATGGCGGTGTACATGCAGTCACTACCTACGTGTAAGTTTTGGGAGAGCAATGCGATAGCTGCCCAATGCTTGGGGGTGTGGGGAATGCTCCATCCTGCTGAGCTGTGGGACAAGGGGGCCTATTGGGAGTTGTAGTGCAGACTTCACAGCCACAAAGACCCCTCCCTGTTGAGATGGCTACCTACCTGTAAGGTTACACATTGGAGGGAAATGGGTGCCCCATGCATGGGGATGTGGGGAATGCTCCATCCTGCTCAGCTGTGGGACAAGGGGGCCTTTTGGGAGTTGTAGTGCAGACTTCCCAGCCACAAAGACCCCTCCCTGTTGAGATGGCTACCTACCTGTAAAGTTACACATTGGAGGGAAATGGCTGCCCCATGCTTGTGGGTGTGGGGAATGCTCCATCCTGCTGAGCTGTGGGACAAGGGGGCCTGTTGGGAGTTGTAGTGCAGACTTCACAGCCACAAAGACCCCTCCCTGTTGAGATGGCTACCTACCTGTAAGGTTACACATTGGAGGGAAATGGCTGCCCCATGCTTGGGGGTGTGGGGAATGCTCCATCCTGCTCAGCTGTGGGACAAGGGGGCCTGTTGGGAGTTGTAGTGCAGACTTCCCAGCCACAAAGACCCATCCCTGTTGAGATGGCTACCTACCTGTAAAGTTACACATTGGAGGGAAATGGCTGCCCCATGCTTGTGGGTGTGAGGAATGCTCCATCCTGGTGAGCTGTGGGACAAGGGGGCCTGTTGGGAGTTGTAGTGCAGACTTCACAGCCACAAAGAACCCTCCCTGTTGAGATGGCTACCTACCTGTAAGGTTACACATTGGAGGGAAATGGGTGCCCCATGCATGGGGAAGTGGGGAATGCTCCATCCTGCTCAGCTGTGGGACAAGGGGGCCTTTTGGGAGTTGTAGTGCAGACTTCCCAGCCACAAAGACCCCTCCCTGTTGAGATGGCTACCTACCTGTAAAGTTACACATTGGAGGGAAATGGCTGCCGCATGCTTGTGGGTGTGGGGAATGCTCCATCCTGCTGAGCTGTGGGACAAGGGGGCCTGTTGGGAGTTGTAGTGCAGACTTCACAGCCACAAAGACCCCTCCCTGTTGAGATGGCTACCTACCTGTAAGGTTACACATTGGAGGGAAATGGCTGCCCCATGCTTGGGGGTGTGGGGAATGCTCCATCCTGCTCAGCTGTGGGACAAGGGGGCCTGTTGGGAGTTGTAGTGCAGACTTCCCAGCCACAAAGACCCATCCCTGTTGAGATGGCTACCTACCTGTAAAGTTACACATTGGAGGGAAATGGCTGCCCCATGCTTGTGGGTGTGAGGAATGCTCCATCCTGATGAGCTGTGGGACAAGGGGGCCTGTTGGGAGTTGTAGTGCAGACTTCACAGCCACAAAGAACCCTCCCTGTTGAGATGGCTACCTACATGTAAGGTTACACATTGGAGGAAATGGCTGCCCCATGCTTGGGGGTGTGGGGAATGCTCCATCCTGCTCAGCTGTGGGACAAGGGGGCCTGTTGGGAGTTGTAGTGCAGACTTCCCAGCCACAAAGACCCCTCCCTGTTGAGATGGCTACCTACCTGTAAGGTTACACATTGGAGGGAAATGGCTGCCCCATGCTTGGGGGTGTGGGGAATGCTCCATCCTGCTGAGCTGTGGGACAAGGGGGCCTGTTGGGAGTTGTAGTGCAGACTTCACAGCCACAAAGACCCCTCCCTGTTGAGATGGCTACCTACCTGTAAGGTTACACATTGGAGGAAATGGCTGCCCCATGCTTGGGGGTGTGGGAATGCTCCATCCTGCTCAGCTGTGGGACAAGGGGGCCTGTTAGGAGTTGTAGTGCAGACTTCCCAGCCACAAAGACCCCTCCCTGTTGAGATGGCTACCTACCTGTAAGGTTACACATTGGAGGAAATGGCTGCCCCATGCTTGGGGGTGTGGGGAATGCTCCATCCTGCTGAGCTGTGGGACAAGGGGGCCTGTTGGGAGTTGTAGTGCAGACTTCACAGCCAGAAAGACCCCTCCCTGTTGAGATGGCTACCTACCTGTAAGGTTGCACATTGGAGGGAAATGGCTGCCCCATGCTTGGGGGTGTGGAGAATGCTCCATCCTGCTCAACTATGGGACAAGGGGGCCTGTTGGGAGTTGTAGTGCTGGCTGCCTGTACATGTGCCCCCATGTAAATATTGTTATGTACCTTTGTGGTGAATGAGAGGGAGTTATTGTGGGATCTGTGAGACCTGTTTGGGGGGAGTGTGGTGGACATGAGTACATTTGGGCCTAGGAGGTGTTTCTTTTTAGTTGTGCAAGCTACTACATAGCAGTGTTATGGCAGACTTTTGTTGGTACTTACCAGCCTCCATTCCCCCATCAATTCCAGTGCAACTCTCTGGGTGCAGTATGCCAAGCACCTTCTCCTCCCATGCGTTGAATGTTCTTGGTGGAATGGGAGGGCCACTGCCAGTCCGGTTTGCCAGCTCACGGTTCTTGCTGTTCTTCTCCTTGACCTTGCTTTGAGGTCAGTCCACCTCTTCCTGATCTCCTTCCTGTTGCGTGGAACTTGCCCTACAGCATAGACTCTGTCAACTATCCTTTGCCACATTTGATTTTGCCTGGCTGATGGGGTCTGTTGAACCCTGCTTCCTAAAATATATGGCTCAACTCTTATTATCTCATCCACCATGACTGACAACTCACCATCAGTGAATTTGGGCATCTTATGTGCCATGGTGTGTGATGTGCTGAGTGGTTAAGAGTGCAGGTGTGCAGGTGGTGGTGGTGGTGGTGATGTGTGTGGTGTGTGTGTGTTTATGATGGTGTGATGTGTGCAGGGTTGCCTATCCTTTGTGTGATATTGTTGGGCCCTTCAGTTCTGGAGTTGTGCAAAGAATTGTGGTCATGCAGGGGCTGGTTTTATGGTCTGCTATGTGGGTGAGTCCAAACTGAGGATTCATTTCAGGTGTGTTGTCTGTGTTGAGCTGGGATTTGTAGTTCTTATTTGCCTGGGGCATGTGTCAATGGGGTGTGTTAGCTGTTTTTATTGGCTGAGCCAGATACACAGCCACATTTGGTGGTTTTGTGGTGTAGTTGCTTTCGACCGCCATTACTATTTCTGCGCGGACACCGCGGTCGGACTGCAATGGTCATTCCTCCAGCTTTCCCATTCATCATTGCTGTCAATCGCGGCGGTCTGAAACAAGCGGTCGTACCGCAGGCACCGCGGTAAGATCATAATTGCACTCATGGAAATTCCGCTTGTGTATCGGCGGTTTGTGAGCTTTCCGCAGTGAATCCGACCGCCGTGGAGGGTATTTCGCCTTTTCTGCACGTGCGCCGCCGGTGTTTCTTGGGTTTCGACCGCGGCGGTCGGATTTTTCCGGCGGTGCATCGTAATGTGATCGGCGGTGGTGCCGCAGGCCATGCGGGCGGTCTTTTCCCATTGCCACGGCGGGCGGAATAGTTTTCCGACCGCCATCGTAATCGGCCCCTAAGTATTGTGTTTTATACAACAGTTCTTTGACAACATCAGCTAAGGGATGTCTGTAGGCGAGGCCTCAAAAGGAAAGAAGCTTTGAGAAAGCCAATAAGTCACATATTTGAGACCTATTGACTTTGTCAATGGTTTTTGCGATGCTGCACAGCCTCCCCAATGCTGTGCAACATGGCTAAGAAATTTAAAAAAAAGTTTGATGTGGCTGGCCATGTCATTTTTTAAGAAATCTGCACCACACATACCCGAATCTACAAATTAATGACGCAGCTGCTTTTGTTTTTCTGGTTAGATACTGATCCAAGTTGTGCCAGTAACTAAAAAGAAACAAAACGTGTGAAATAATTTTTTTAAGTAGGTGGGAGGAAGCAAATTGGGTAGAAGCAATGGGCCACGGGTGGGGGCAGAAGCAAAATAGGTGGTGCGCGGTTGCGTATTTGAGCAAAAATGGACACAGGTGGGGGAAGCAAGCGGAGAGCGTGGGTAGGGTGAGCAAGCAGGCAAAAGCACACAGGTGAGAGAGGAACACAGAGCACGGTGGAGGGGATGAGAAGTACACAAAGGAATGATCAGAGCTGAAAAATACATGCACTCTAATGGAGCGCTTAATGAAAAAAGAAAAGGGAGCAGTGGAAGCACACAGTAATGCATCCATGCTCCAGGAGAGGGACAAACACAAAAAGGGAAAGGCAGCCCACACAAGCTAACAAATAAGAAGCAGGCAAATGAGAGTGACAATAAAGCCAACCAGACTGTAAACTAGCAATAGGTCTTGCAACAGGCAACCCATGTACTGTCTAGTAGGTGAGACCTAAACAGACTCATCACAAAGATATATATAAAAAATACATGAAATGCCATCATGCAAAGTGAAGGGAACCAATGGCTGCCATGGACGGACCCTTGCCTCATGATATGTGTCACGATGGGAGTAAACTAAATGTGAATATCATTTGAAGAGACCAGTGGATAAGGAGATGAAGAGATGAAGGGTGCACAGACATAATATCGAGTTTTTATTTTCGGAGTACAAAAATATTGAGTTGGAAATATCGAAAGTACTGAATATCGACATCAAGAATATCGGTGACCAGAATATCGACATGAATGTAAGAAATATTGTTTTTGTTAATATCGAAGTCAGTAATATCGTTTGTAAAAATATCGTTTTTAATAATATCTATGTTTATATTAGTGTTATGTATTTTAGTATGTATTTTAAATGTATGTGTTTTATATTTGTTAAGTATTGTATTTTTTTTTAAATATATGTATTACATTTTTTGAAGTTATTAATTTTTTTTAAAGTAAATTTTGCGTTTTAGTTCCGTAGCGGGTTGTGGGTTTATAGGGGAATAGGGTGGGAAGTAATTTATTTATAGTACATTTAATAATAATTTTTAGAAATTATTAATTATTTTTGATTACATTTTGTGTTTTTATTCCGTAGCAGGTTGTGGGTTTATAGGGGAATAGGGTGGGAAGTAATTTAATTATAATAAAGTCATTATTAATTTTTATTTATTGGTATTGATAATTAATTTATTGTTAATTAATTATTAACTGGTAATTAATTGTTATTAATTGATCAATTGATAATTATATTAATTGTGTTATTTTTTTTAGGAGCGGGTTTTGGGTTTATTGGGGAATAGGGTGGGAAGTAATTTAATTTAAATAAAGTAATTATTAATTTTTATTTATTGGTATTGATAATTAATTTATTGTTAATTAATTATTAATTGGTAATTAATGTTTATTAATTGATTAATTGATAATTATATTAATTGTGTTAATTCTTTTTAGGAGCGGGTTGTAGGTTTATAGGGGAATAGGGTGGGAAGTAATTTAATTGTAATAAAGTAATTATTAATTTTTATTTATTGGTATTGATAATTAATTTATTGTTAATTAATTATTAATTGTTAATTAATTTTTATTAATTGATTAATTGATAATTATATTAATTGTGTTAATTCTTTTTAGGAGCGCGTTTTGGGTTTATAGGGGAATAGGGTGGGAAGTAATTGTATTTTAATAAAGTAATTATTAATTTTTATTTATTGGTATTTATAATTAATTTATTGTTAATTAATTATTAATTGGTAATTAATTTTATTAATTGATAATTATATTAATTTTGTTATTTTATTTAGGAGCGGGTTGTGGGTTTATAGGGAATATAGTGGGAAGTAATTTAATTATAATGAAGTAATTATTACTTTTTATTTGTTATTATTTATAAATAATTTATTATTAATTAATTATTAATTGGTAATTTAATTTTAAAAAAATTAATTGATAAGTATGTTAATTTTAACCCTCTGCTATCCAACACTTTCCCTACAGTTACACTCTCTGGAGTGGGAATAGTAATTTTTACCCTTACGCTATCCAACACTTTCCCTACTGTTGCACTCTCTGGAGTGGGAATAGTAATTTTTACCTCTACGCTATCCAGCACTTTCCCTACTGTTGCACTCTCTGGAGTGGGAATAGTAATTTTAACCCCTTTGCTATCCAACACTTTCCCCACTGTTGCACTCTCTGGAGTGGGAATAGTAATTTTTACCCCTTCGCTATCCAACACTTTCCCTACTGTTGCACTCTCTGGAGTGGGAATAGTAATTTTTACCCCTACGCTATCCAACACTTTCCCTACTGTTGCACTCTCTGCAGTGGGAATAGTAATTTTTACCCCTACGCTATCCAACACTTTCCCTACTGTTGCACTCTCTGGAGTGGGAATAGTAATTTTTACCCGTACGCTATCCAACACTTTCCCTACTGTTGCACTCTCTGGAGTGTGAATAGTAATTTTTACCCCTACGCTATCCAACACGTTCCCTACTGTTGCACTCACTGTAGTAGGAATAGTAATTTTACCCCTTTGCTATCCAACACTTTCCCTACTGTTGCACTCTCTGGAGTGGGAATAGTAATTTTTACCCCTACGCTATCCAACACTTTCCCTACTGTTGCACCTCTCTGGAGTGGGAATAGTAATTTTTACCCCTACGCTATCCAACACTTTCCCTACTGTTGCACTCACTGGAGTGGGAATAGTAATTTTTACCCCTTTGCTATCCAACACTTTCCCTACTGTTGCACTCTCTGGAGTGGGAATAGTAATTTTTACCCCTACGCTTTCCAACACTTTCCCTACTGTTGCACTCACTGGAGTGGGAATAGTAATTTTTTAAGTCCCTTTGAATACTGAGGGTCCCTGGGGGCCAACTAGCCCACCAGGGACCTCCAGTAAGCGCAACAGAGCTGCGTTGCAGAGTTGGTCCGAGGCCATGCCCCTTTTTACACCTCTCTGCAACACAACTCTGTGGCGCTTACTGGAGGTACCTGGTGAGCTAGTTGGCCCCCAGGGACCCTCAGGATTCAAGGGGACTTAATTCCCCAACTTAAAACGCGCCACGGGCGAGTTTGCACACTTGTCACATCAGGCCCCGCCCCCTCCCTTCACCACTGTGCAAACGCGCCCCGTGGTGCGTTTTAAGTTGGGGGATTAAGTCCCCTTGAATCCTGAGGGTCCCTGGGGTCCAACTAGCCCACCAGGTACCTCCAGTAAGCGCCACAGAGCTGCGTTGCAGAGAGGTGTAAAAAGGGGCGTGGCCTCGGACCACCTCTCTGCAATGCAGCCCTGTGGCGCTTACTGGACGTACCTGGTCGGCTAGTTGGCCCCCGGGGACCCTCAGGATTGAAGGGGAATTAATTCCCCAACTTAAAACGCGCCACGGGCGAGTTTGCACACTTGTCACATCAGGCCCCACCCCCTCCCTTCACCACTGTGCAAACGGGCCCTCTGGCGCGTTGTAAGTTGGGGGATTAAGTCTCCTTGAATCCTGAGGGTCCCTGAGGTCCAAATAGCCCACCAGGTACCTCCAGTAAGCGCCACAGAGCTGCGTTGCAGAGAGGTGGTCCGAGGCCACGCCCTTTTACACCACTCTGCAAACGCGGCTTCTGGTGAACTGCTGGTGGGGCGATGAGGTCCTCTTGTGTCCTGAGGACGTCAGGACACAAGTGGACTTCATCCTCCGAGCAGCAGTGCGCCAGAAGCCGCGTTTGCAGCGTGGTGTAAAAAGGGAGCGTGGCCTCGGACCACCTCTCTGTAATCCAGCTGTGGGGTTCTTACTGGAGGTACCTGGTGGGGTAGTTGGCCCCCAGGGACCCTCAGTATTCAAGGGCACTTAATCCCCCAACTTAGAACGTGCCAGGGGCGAGCTTGCAGAGTGGTGGAGAAAGGGGCGTGGCCTTTGTCCACCTCTCAGCAATCCCACTGTGTGGGGCTTACTGGAGGTAAGAGGTAGGCTAGTTGGCCCCTAAAGGACCCCCAGCAGCGAAGGGGACTTCAATCCCCATCCAAGAGCGCGCCAGGGAGCGCGTTTGTAGAGTGTTGGGAAGAGGGGGCGTGGCCTGCTCTTCGAACTTACCAATGTTGCTGTGTGGGACTTATTGGAGGTAATAGGAGGGGTAGTTGGCCCCCAAGGATGTCCTTGGGGGCCAACTACCCCTCTTGTTACCTCCAGTAAGTCCCGCACAGTGGGATTGCTAAGACGTCTTCGGAGGCCATGCCCCCTTTTCTCCACCATTCTGCAAACGCGCCTCCTGGCAGACTACGGGATGGGGGATGAAGTCCAATTTACTCCTGAGGGACTTTGGGGGCCAAGAAGCCCTACTGGTACCTCCTGTAAGCCCTACTCACCGGAATTCCTGAGCACTGGTCGGAGGCCCAGCACCCTTTCTCCACCACTCTGCAAACGCGTCTACTAGTTAAACAAGCATTAAAAATGCAATAGTTCTCGCCTTTGATTAAGTTAAAGCCATTGCTTTGCTAATGGTATTGTATTCTTCTAATTTTGATACATTAAACAACTCAGCGCGGAGACAGTGACTTGTGCAGGATCACACAGTTTGTTACAACTGGTAAGCGGGGCTCTGATAACATAGCCGCTAGGGCACATTCCATGCCAGGGCACGTTGTAGCCTCTCCTCTGCAGTGCCCTTTCTTCACGAATAGCAGCCAGGAGTTGGTGCCCTTCCGTGCCCGTGTATCGCCCAAGTACTAAAGCGTGTGCCACTTAGAGAAGCATTTTCTGTTGTATTTCCACACAGGATGCCAAAACCACATCCTATTTTGTTTCCTCTAGTTCGACTTGTTAGTGTTTGCTGCTCCAGCTCTCAGTATCCTGGTGAGCACAGGAAGAGGGGGTTCCCTGGAACTGCAGAACAAGATTGGGCTCCCGAGCCTGGGGGCAGGGATGAGTTGGCACAGGGAAGCAGATCCGTTCTTGTGAAATCCAAAATGTGTGTAAATGTAGAACAGATGCATGGGCGAGGAGCGTATGGGAAAACAAACGCCAGGCCCGCCGCCGAGGGGGCCTTCGCAAGATAGCTCTGTCCTCCCACAAACATGACTCTTAAGTTTATGTATTTCCTTAGCAGTTTTATAAAGCGCTGCGTGTCGCCTTTCATTCGCTTCAGTGTGTCAAGTGATTTGACTGAATATTTGAGGGGATGCTAGGTGAGACCCTGCTTGGTGCTCGTCTTTTTTCCCCAGCGCATTTTTTTTTTAAATCACAATCCTTTGTTAAAAAAAATTCAAAAGTACATAAACATTGAATAACTTTCACAAATAAGTCCAAAAACAGAAAAAAACTTAATGTTTATGAATAAGATATGCAATAAAGTAAACGATGGAGAAGAGGGCGAAAGGGAAAAAAAAACATCAAAGAGCAAAAAACAAAATGTAGTATCATAATCACGGTCTAAACGTGCCGCCCCTCCCCCACTCTCCCCATTCCGCTCGGGGTTTAGTGGAAGACAAGTCTGAACAGGTAGGGTCGGTGGCATTTCCAGAAGCGCTGAGAGTCAGTTCCGGTCCTCGCGCCAGGGTTCAGAGGCTGCCAGAGAGCCTGTGGCCCCCAGGCTCTCAGTGACCGCCCTTACTGTGTGCTCGAAGTGCTGAGGGGGGATCAGCTGTGCACACACAAAGTGCCGAGTCCTGCTCGGCGCTCGGAGAGGGGACGGCATCTGCAGGGAGCTTGGCCACTGCTCAAGAACGCTTTGGGGGGAGAACTTTAAACGCGAGTCCCGTGCTGGACGCCACGGCGAAAGGGACATTAATATCACTAACTTTTAAAGCGCTTTCACCAAAGCGCTATACAAAGCAACAAAATAATTTAGTGGCACACGAGTTATGCGATGACGTAAAAAACAAATACAACAATAAGCACTGGTCAAGCCAATAGGTCTTGAGTCCGTGGTGCGTGTAGGCATACATACATTAAGGTACCACGCATCCCTGCACTTGTAGATCCATACATCCAACCACTGACTCATTCAGTGAAAGTTAAATAAAACAAGCTCTCGACATTGCGCTAAGGCAACCGCTTGTTTACATTTGCATCGCGCTTTCACTTTAAGTGAAAGCGCGATGCAAAAATAAACAAGCTGTTGCCATTGCAGAAAGGCTTTCTCCTTAATAAAAAAACAAAGTGCCTACAAAGACTAATGAAGGAGAGAGTGTCACGCCGCCAGTAAAAGATCCAGTCCACCTGGGCGGGGAAAAAAGTGGACAGGGTGGTAACAAGGAGGGACTAAAAAGCCTCTGGGACAATCATGACACCCGGTTTAGCATAATTGGTGATGCAAAATGACGCGCACCAATGGAAAATACACGCGGAGCAGAAAGCGAGCTTCTGAAATCGTATTGATTCCAAGAAGCCCTCGCAGAGCGAGAAGCGCATGCACGCTGCTACGCCAGGCGAGACCTAAAAAGTGTTTGCAATGTAATAGGTTTCGCATTTGTGAGAATTAGAGCTATTGGCGTTGTAAATGCAAAAGTTTTTTACTAATGTTTTTTGGAGTGGAGTGGATGTACGTTGTGTTTAGTGGAATTATGTGATATGTTGTGCAGTGAAATTATGTGGATAGAAAGTATGTGGTATTTAGTGTATAGGAATTATGTAGAGTGGGATTATGTGTTATGGAGAGTAATTATGTGGTATGGTAGTCTGTGTTGTGGAGTGGTAACCTCAGGTTTCATCTTCCTAGTTTCCATTGAAGCTCAACTATGAACTCAGTGAGACAAAAAAAGATGGAATCACTGAGGAGCACTTGTGGACCTAGTCAGAGGTATGAGCAGGGCCACTGGAATTATGTGACTGTTTGGCTGCACCGACTTTCGCACAATTATACATTTTCTGCATTAGCCAAATAATTCATCATCTGCACCCTAATCTGCAGATTTGAACAAAAAAAGCCTTGTTTCTAGCTGAAACGGGTCAAACATTACCAAAAATGCAGCGACAAGTGTTACAGCGTGTTGGAAGGCCCTTTGCAAACCTAGAATACTCACCTGTTACTTATTGCTAAATGTGCGTGTTAAATTGGTACTAATGGTGTGCAAACTACTCTTGCTTCCCTCTGCGCCTCTCTTGCCTCTTTCTGCATTTCTGTTGCTTCTTTCTGCACTTCTCTTGACCTCATTCTGCAAATCTCTTGTACTTTCTGCACCTCTCTTCCCTCTTTCTGCACGTCAGTTGCCTCTTTCTGCACCTCATTTGCTTCTTTCTGCATCTCTGTTGTCTCTTTCTGCACTCGTCTTCCCTCTCTCTGTACGTTTCCTGCCTGTTTTTGCATCTCACATGTCTCTTTGTGCACTTTTCTTGCTTCTTTCTACACCTCTGTTGCTTCTTTCAGCAATTCTCTTGCCTCTTTGTGCACTTCTCTTGCCTTTTTCTGCACCTCTCTTGCCTCTTTTTGCACCTCTGTTGCTTCTTTCTGCACTTCTCTTGCTTCTTTCTGCACCCCTGTTGCTTCATTCTGCATTTTCCATGCTTCTTTCTGCACCTGTCTTGCTTCTTTCTGAACCCCTGTTGTCTCTTTATGTACCTCTTTTGTCTCTTTCTGCACTTTTCTTGCCTTTTTATGTACCTCTCTTCCATCTTTCTGCACGTCTGCTGCCTCTTTCTGCACCTCATTTGCTTCTTTCTGCACCCCTGTTGTCTCTTTCTGCACTCGTCTTCCCTCTTTCTGTACCTTTCCTGCCTGTTTTTGCATCTCACTTGCCTCTTTCTGCACTTTTCTTGCTTCATTCTACACCTCTGTTGCTTCTTTCAGCAATTCTCTTGCCTCTTTGTGCACTTCTCTTGCCTGTTTCTGCACCTCTCTTGCCTCTTTTTGCACCTCTGTTGGCTCTTTCTGCACCTCACTTGCTCCTTTCTACACTTCTCTTGCCTCTTTCTGCACCCCTGTTGCTTCATTCGGCACTTTCCATGCTTCTTTCTGCACCTGTCTTGCTTCTTTCTGCACCCCTGTTGTCTCTTGATGTACCTCTTTTCCCTCTTTCTGCACTTTTCTTGCCTTTTTCTGCACCTCTCTTCCCTCTTTCTGCACGTATGTTGCCTCTTTCTGCACCTCATTTGCTTCTTTCTGCACCCCTGTTGTCTCTATCTGCACTCGTCTCCCTCTTTCTGTACCTTTCCTTCCTGTTTTTGCTTCTCACTTGCCTCTTTCTGCACAATTCTTGCTTCTTTCTACACCTTGGTTGCTTCTCTCAGCAATTCTCTTGCCTCTTTGTGCAATTCTCTTGCCTGTTTCTGCACCTCTCTTGCCTCTTTTTGCACCCCTGTTGCTTCATTCTGCACTTTCCATGCTTCTTTCTGCACCTGTCTTGCTTCTTTCTGCACCCCTGTTTTCTCTTTATGTACCTCTTTTGCCTCTTTCAGCACTTTTCTTGCCTTTTTCTGCACCTCTCTTCCCTCTTTCTGCACGTCTGTTGCCTCTTTCTGCACCTCATTTGCTTCTTTCTGCACACCTGTTGTCTCTTTCTGCACTCGTCTTCCCTCTTTCTGTACCTTTCCTGCCTGTTGTTGCATCTCACTTGCCTCTTTCTGCACTTTTCTTGCTTCTTTCTACACCTCTGTTGCTTCTTTCAGCAATTCTCTTGCCTCTTTGTGCACTTCTCTTGCCTGTTTCTGCACCTCTCTTGCATTTTTTGCACCTCTGTTGGCTCTTTCTGCACCTCACTTGCTCCTTTCTACACTTCTCTTGCCTCTTTCTGCACCCCTGTTGCTTCATTCTGCACTTTCCATGCCTCTTTCTGCACCTGTCTTGCTTCTTTCTGCACCCCTGTTGTCTCTTTATGTACCTCTTTTGCCTCTTTCTGCACTTGTCTTGCATTTTTCTGCACCTCTCTTCCCTCTTTCTGCACCTCTGTTGGCTCTTTCTGCACCTCACTTGCTCCTTTCTACACTTCTCTTGCCTGTTTATGCACCCCTGTTGCTTCATTCCGCACTTTCCATGCTTCTTTCTGCATCCCTGTTGTCTCTTTATGTACCTCTTTTGCCTCTTTCTGCACTTTTCTTGCCTTTTTCTGCACCTCTCTTCCCTCTTTCTGCACGTCTGTTGCCTCTTTCTGCACCTCATTTGCTTCTTTCTGCACCCCTGTTATCTCTTTCTGCACTCGTCTTTTCTCTTTCTGTACCTTTCCTGCCTCTTTTTGCATCTCACTTGCCTCTTTCTGCACTTTTCTTGCTTCTTTCTACACCTCTGTTGCTTCTTTCAGCAATTCTCTTGCCACTTTGTGCACTTCTCTTGCCTGTTTCTGTGCTTCTCTTGCCTCTGTCTGCACCCCTGTTGCCTCATTCTGCACTTTCCATGCTTCTTTCTGCACCTGTCTTGCTTCTTTCTGCACTCCTGTTGTCTCTTTATGTACCTCTTTTGCCTCTTTCTGCACTTTCCTTGGCTTTTTCTGCACCTCTCTTTGCTCTTTCTGCACGTCTGTTGCCTCTTTCTGCACCTCATTTGCTTCTTTCTGCACCCCTGTTGTCTCTTTCTGCACTCGTCTTCCCTCTTTCTGTACCTTTCCTACCTGTTTTTGCATCTCACTTGCCTCTTTCTGCACTTTTCTTGCTTCTTTCTACAGCTCTGTTGCTTATTTCAGCAATTCTCTTGCATCTTTGTGCACTTCTCTTGCCTGTTTATGCACCTCTCTTGCCTCTTTTTGCACCTCTGTTGGCTCTTTCTGCACCTCACTTGCTCCTTTCTACACTACTCTTGCCTCTTTCTGCACCCCTGTTGCTTCATTTCGCACTTTCCATGCTTCTTTCTGCACCCCTGTTGTCTCTTTCTGCACTCGTCTTCCCTCTTTCTGTAACTTTCCTGCCAGTTTTTGCATCTCACTTGCCTCTTTCTGCACTTTTCTTGCTTCTTTCTACACCTCTGTTGCTTCTTTCAGGAATTCTCTTGCCTCTTTGTGCACATCTCTTGCCTGTTTCTGCACTTCTCTTGCATCTTTCTGCACCCCTGTTGCTTCATTCTGCACTTTCCCTGCTTCTTTCTGCACCCGCCTTGCTTATTTCTGCACCCCTGTTGTCTCTTTATGTACCTCTTTTGCCTCTTTCTGCACTTTTCTTGCCTTTTTCTGCACCTCTCTTCCCTCTTTCTGCACGTCTGTGCCTCTTTCTGCACCTTTTTTGCTTCTTTATGCACTCCTGTTGTCCCTTTCTGCACTCGTCTTCCCTCTTTCTGTACCTTTCCTGCCTGTTTTTGCATCTCACGTGCTTCTTCCTGCACTTTTCTTGCTTCTTTCTACACCTCTGTTGCTTCTTTCAGCAATTCTCTTGCCTCTTTGTGCACTTCTCCCGCCTGTTTCTGCACCTCTCTTGCCTCTTTTTGCACCTCTGTTGGCTCTTTCTGCACCTCACTTGCTCCTTTCTACACTTCTCTTGCCTCTTTCTGCACCCCTGTTGCTTCATTCTGCACTTTCCATGCTTCTTTCTGCACCTGTCTTGCTACTTTCCGCACCCCTGTTGTCTCTTTATGTACCTCTTTTGCCTCTTTCTGCACTTTTCTTGCCTTTTTCTGCACCTCTCTTCCCTCTTTCTGCACGTCTGTTGCCTCTTTCTGCACCTCATTTGCTTCTTTATAAACCCCCTGTTGTCCCTTTCTGCACTCATCTTCCCTCTTTCTGTACCTTTCCTGCCTGTTTTTGCATCTCACGTGCCTCTTCCTGCACTTTTCTTGCTTTTTTCTACACCTCTGTTGCTTCTTTCAGCAATTCTCTTGCCTCTTTGTGCACTTCTCTTGCCTGTTTCTGCACCTCTCTTCCCTCTTTTTGCACCTCTGTTGGCTCTTTCTCCACCTCACTTGCTCCTTTCTACACTTCTCTTGCCTCTTTCTGCACCCCTGTTGCTTCATTCTGCACTTTCCATGCTTCTTTCTGCACCTGTCTTGCTTCTTTCCGCACCCCTGTTGTCTCTTTATGTACCTCTTTTGCCTCTTTCTGCACTTTTCTTGACTTTTTCTGCACCTCTCTTCCCTCTTTCTGCACGTCTGTTGCCTCTTTCTGCACCTCATTTGCTTCTTTCTGCACCCCGGTTGTCTCTTTCTGCACTCGTCTTCCCTCTTTCTGTACCTTTCCTGCCTGTTTTTGCATCTCGCTTGCCTCTTTCTGCACTTCTTGCTTCTCTCTACACCCCTGTTGCTTCTTTCAGCAATTCTCTTGCCTCTTTCTGCACCTCTCTTCCCTGTTTCTGCACGTCTGTTGCCTCTTTCTGCACCTCATTTGCTTCTTTCTGCACCCCGGTTGTCTCTTTCTGCACTCGTCTTCCCTCTTTCTGTACCTTTCCTGCCTGTTTTTGCATCTCACTTGCCTCTTTCTGCACTTTTCTTGCTTCTCTCTACACCCCTGTTGCTTCTTTCAGCAATTCTCTTGCCTCTTTGTGCACTTCTCTTGCCTGTTTCTGCACTTCTCTTGCATCTTTTTGCACCAATGTTGGCTCTTTCTGCACCTCACTTGCTCCTTTCTACACTTCTCTTGCCTCTTTCTGCACCCCTGTTGCTTCATTCTGCACTTTCCATGCTTCTTTCTGCACCTGTCTTGCTTCTTTCTGCACCCCTGTTGTCTCTTTATGTACCTCTTTTGCCTCTTTCTGCACCTGTCTTGCCTTTTTCTGCACCTCTCTTCCCTCTTTTTGCACGTCTGTCGCCTCTTTCTGCACCTCATTTGCTGCTTTCTGCACGTCTGCTGCCTCTTTCTGCACCTCATTTGCTTCTTTCTGCACCCCTGTTGTCTCTTTCTGCACTCGTCTTCCCTCTTTCTGTACCTTTACTGCCTGTTTTTGCATCTCACTTGCCTCTTTCTGCACTTTTCTTGCTTCATTCTACACCTCTGTTGCTTCTTTCAGCAATTCTCTTGCCTCTTTGTGCACTTCTCTTGCCTGTTTCTGCACCTCTCTTGCCTCTTTTTGCACCTCTGTTGGCTCTTTCTGCACCTCACTTGCTCCTTTCTACACTTCTCTTGCCTCTTTCTGCACCCCTGTTGCTTCATTCGGCACTTTCCATGCTTCTTTCTGCACCTGTCTTGCTTCTTCTGCACCCCTGTTGTCTCTTGATGTACCTCTTTTCCCTCTTTCTGCACTTTTCTTGCCTTTTTCTGCACCTCTCTTCCCTCTTTCTGCACGTATGTTGCCTCTTTCTGCACCTCATTTGCTTCTTTCTGCACCCCTGTTGTCTCTATCTGCACTCGTCTCCCTCTTTCTGTTCCTTTCCTGCCTGTTTTTGCATCTCACTTGCCTCTTTCTGTACTTTTCTTGCTTCTTTCTTGTAGGAAGGTGGAATCTGACTATATGGTTGCCCCCACTTTTTTCCTGGTGTTTTGCTGGTTTATGACTTAGTTGGACTGGGACCCTGCTATTCAGGGCCCCA
>CAWUFW010027544.1:0-26142 GCA_963921515.1 Calotriton arnoldi | reverse complement strand
GTGCGCAAAGAAAAGCAGCATGGCAGCCAGGCCTAGGCCAACATAACAAGAGCGGGTAACAATCCACAAGACAATTAGTGGTGGTGATATTGATAGTGGTGGTGGTATTGGTGGTTGTATTGGTGGTGGTGGTATTAGTGGTTGTATTGGTGGTGGTATTGGTGGTGGTATTGGTGGTTGTATTGGTGGTGGTGGTGGTCTTAGTGGTGTTATTGGTGGTGGTGGTATTGGTGATGGTGATATTGGTGGTGGTGGTGGTGGTATTGGTGTTGGTGGTATTGGTGGTGGTGGTATTGGTATTGGTGGTGGTGGTATAGGTGGTGGCGGTGGTGGTGGTATTGGTGGTATTGGTGATGGTATTGTGGTGGTGGTATTGTTGGGGGGGTATTGTGTTGATGGTATTGTTGGTGGTGGTATTGGTGGTAGTGTTGGTGGTGGTATTTGTGGTGGTGGTATTGTTGGTGGTGGTGGTATTGGTGGTGATAGTATTGGAGGTGGTAGTGTTGGATGTGTTCGTGGTGGTGGTTTTGGTAGTGGTGGTATTGGTGGTGGTGGTGGTGGTATTGATGGTGGGGGTGGTATTGGTGGTGGTGGTATAGGTGGTATTGGTGGTGGTATAGGTGGTGGTGGTATTGGTGGTGGTGATATTGGTGGTGTTATTGGTGGTGGTATTGGTGGTGTTAATGGTGTGGGGGTATTGGTGGTGGTGGTATTGGTGGTGCTGGTATAAGTGGTATTAGTGGTGGTGGTATTGGTGGTGGTGCTGGTATTGGTGGTGGTGGTATTGGTGGTGCTGGTATAAGTGGTATTAGTGGTGGTGGTATTGGTGGTGGTGTCGGTGGTGGTATTTGTGGTGGTGGTATTGGCGTTGAGGGTATTGGTGGTGGTAGTATTGATGGTGGTGGTATTGGTGGTGGTATTGCTATTGATGGTGGTGGTATTGGTGGTATTAGTGGTGGTATTGGTGGTGGTGGTATTGGTGGTGGTATTAATGGTGGTATTGGGGGTGGTAGTACTGGTGGTGGTGTTGGTATTTGTGGCGGTGGTATTGGTGATGATATTGTGGTATTGGTGGTGGTGGTATTGGTGGTTGTGGTGGTATTGGTGGTGGTATTAGTATTGGTGGTGGTGGTATTGGTGGTGGTGGTAGTGGTATTGGTGGTGGTTGTATTGGTATTGGTGGTGGTGTTATAGGTGGTAGTGGTATTGGTGGTGGTGGTAGTGATAGTGGTGGTATTTGTGGTGGTATTGGTAGTAGTATTGGTGGTGGTGGTAGCGGTGGTGGTATTGGTGGTTGTATTGGTGGTGGTGGTAACAGTATTTGTGGTGGTTGTATTGTTGGTGGTGGTATTAGTGGTTGTATTGGTGGTGGTATTGGTGGTGGTATTGGTGGTTGTATTGGTGGTGTTGGTGGTGGGCCTGGTGGTGTTATTGGTGGTGGTGGTATTGGTGATGGTGATATTGGTGGTGGTGGTATTGGTGGTGGTGGTATTGGTGGTGGTGGTATAGGTGGTGGCGGTGGTGGTATTGGTGGTATTGGTGATGGTATTGTGGTGGTGGTATTGTTGGGGGGGTATTGTGTTGATGGTATTGTTGGTGGTGGTATTGGTGGTGGTGTTGGTGGTGGTATTTGTGGTGGTGGTATTGGTGGTGGTGGTGGTGATACTGGTGGTGGTGGGACTGGTGGTGGTGGTATTGGTGGTAGTGGTATTGTTGGTGGTGGTGGTATTGGTGGTGATAGTATTGGAGGTGGTAGTGTTGGATGTGTTCGTGGTGGTGGTTTTGGTAGTGGTGGTATTGGTGGTGGCCGTGGTGGTATTGATGGTGGGGGTGGTATTGGTGGTGGTATTGGTGGTGGTGGTATAGGTGGTATTGGTGGTGGTATAGGTGGTGGTGGTATTGGTGGTGGTGATATTGGTGGTGTTATTGGTGGTGGTGGTATGGGTGGTGTTATTGGTGGTGGGGGTATTGGTGGTGCTGGTGGGATTTGTGGTGGTGCTGGTATTGGTGGTGGTGGTATTGGTGGTGCTGGTATTAGTGGTATTAGTGGTGGTGGTATAGGTGGTGGTGTCGGTGGTGGTATTTGTGGTGGTGGTATTGGTGGTGGTATTGGTGGTGGTGGTATTGGTGGTAATAGTATTGGTGGTGGTGTTGGATGTAGTGGTGTTGGTGGTGGTAGTGTTGGTAGTGGTGGTATTGGTGGTGGTCATGGTGGTATTGATGGTGGTGGTGGTATTGGTGGTGGTGGTATAGGTGGTATTGGTGGTGGTATTGGTGGTGATGGTGGTATTGGTGGTGATGGTGGTATTGGTGGTGGTGATATTGGTGGTGGTGGTATTGGTGGTGCTGGTGGTATTTGTGGTGGTGCTGGTATTTGTGGTGGTGGTATTGGTGGTTCTGGTATTAGTGGTGGTGGTATTGATGGTGGTGGTATTGTTGGTGGTGGCATTGGTGGTATTGGTGGTGGTGGCATTGATGGTATTGGTAGTGGTATTGGTGGCAGTATTGGTATTGGTGGTGGTGGTATTGGAATAGGTGGTGGTATTGGTGGTGCTAATACTGGTGGTGGTATTGGTGGTGGTATTGGAGGTGGTGGTATTGGTGGTGATTGTATTGGTGGTGGTTGTAACTGTATTGGTGGTGGTTGTATTGTTGGTGGTGGTATTGGTGGTAGTGATATTGGTAGTGGTGGTGGTATTGGTGGTATTGTTGGTGGTGATAGTATTGGTGGTGGTGGTATTAGTGGTGGTATTGGTGGTAGTATTGGCGTATTTGTGGTGGGATTGGTGGTGGTATTGGTAGTGGTTGTGGTATTGGTGGTGGTATTGGTGGTGTTTTTGGTTGTGGAGATATTGGTGATGGTGGTATTGGTGGGTGTGTTATTGGTGGTGGTGGTATTGGTGGTGGTGGTATTGGTGGTGGCGGTGGTATTGGTGGTGGTATTGGTGGTATTGGTGATGGTATTGGTGGTGGTATTGTTGGGGGTGGTATTGTGGTGGTGGTATTGGTGGTGGCGGTATTGGTATTGGCAGTATTGGTATTGGCGGTGGTATTGGAGGTGGTAGTACCTGGATTCACATGACTTAATTTGCTAATCATTTCTAAATCCATTTTACTTGGGGGGGGGGTTGAAACAGACACAAGATAATGCCGGGATAAAGTGATTGAAAGCAGGAGTCGTGTTACAGGGGCGGCCGTGCTGCTTAAAAAAACACAAGTGGTTTCAGCTGAAGCAGTACATGTCAGGCCTGCAGTAAGAGAAACTTAATAAAGTAAATAGTGCTTACAGACTAAATAACAGGTCCAGTGTAACAACCGAAGTAAAGGGGCCATGGGAGGTTACAAATGAAGACAAGGCCATACTAAGGAGGGACTAACAAGTCTATTAACGAATCTGAAGGCAGCATTTATGAAAGACATTAACACAAGCCAATGAAAAATATGGGCGGGGAGTGGGCGCTGGCTTCTCTCCCATACTCTACTACAGCAGTTTCGCAGAGCGAGCAGCGCATGCGCACTGCCGCTAGGCTCGACCTAAAAAATATTGTACTGAATTTTTTTTTTTTTATTCTATTATGATTTAAAATATAATAAAATATTATATAGTATTACAAAAATATATATTTAATATATATTCGAAATCTTACACATACAGAATAAAACAGTATTATATATTCAAATGTTTGTAAAATATATATTAAATAATAATATATGTTCCATGAAATTATTTAATATATATTAAAAAATGCTACTTAACCAACAGTAAAAAAATTCATTTCAAAACATGTTAAAAATTATATTAAATTATTTGTGAACATGCAATATCAAGAAAAACAGGTTTCTCCAAAATATACAAATTATATTTGTCTATGTACAAATACACAATGTAACAAAAAAACTGAAACTTAAATATTATTATTAAAAAATTATATTATTTAATAAATGTTATTACAAAATATGTTGCTGTTAAAAAGTATAAATATATGTAAATGTTTATTTAAATAATACACTACTTGTATATACTATACATTAAAAATATACAAAACTATTTTCTCTTTAAAATGTTAAAATAAATAAAAAATAAATCCGTGCAATAAATGCAAAAATATATTCAATGTGGTATATGTCTGAACAAACAAGGGCCCTATTACGATCTTGGTCGGAGTTGCCTCCGACCGACACCGTTTCTGTGTGAGAACCGACTGACCATAGGTCAGTGGTTCCGCACACCATATTACGCTGCAACCGCACATGGTGCGGTCGCAAACTCCCATTTCAATATGGGAGCTTGTGCGACGGGTGGAAACTGCCTGCAGCACAAACTCCCATTGATAAATGAGAGGTTGTGGAAATTACTGCACCGTGTGGCAGGCACCTCATGATGCCTGTCACATGGTGCAGGGATTTTCAGGAGCCCACACCCATAGGCCAAGGAGGGATGGGGGCCCTGCTCCACCCTAGTCATCCATAGGCTAACATCACAGGTTGTCAGCCAGTAGTACAGCCTGGACCATATATTATGTGTGTTGGAAGCTCTTTATTCTGTATGTGCCTTTCTCTCCACACATCAACAAGCTCACTGTCAGCCACAGTCCCTGTTAGGGATTACCTTTCTAGAATTCTTTAGACCTCGCACACTCCAAGTTATGAATTTGTATTGTTTAGCCTTTTCGAAGTGTTTCGTTGTGTAGTGGTGGTAGGACATCATGATAAGTGACCAGGGATAGTCATTCTGTCAGTACTGTGGCATGTCTATTCAAATGTTGAGCATTGCTATACAAGATACATTTTAAAATAAACATTGCCCTCCTCCTTTCACTCAAGCCCTACAAAATGTCCCTTTCCTAATTCCTTTTAATATTAACAACATCACAATCATGATAACAAGTAATTTACTCTCCCTGAATTTTATTACAAAGGAGGCGGATGTCAGGGCTCGGAAAACCAAATCTCGGAAACCCAAATCCAGTAACCTCCTGTGTGCAATCTTAGTCTCCGGTGGTCCGATTTTGAAACAACACTCCGCATACAAAAGGTTGCGGGTGATCGTGGCCAGGAATAAGGTGGCGGGTCGTGCCCGCCTAAAATGGCGGAATGCCAAGACAGTTGCCGGTCTAGTTTCTCGCGATTGGACCCGGGCGCAAGGACTGAACCAGCTGTGAATTGCGTCGGCTGAATTACTAGCCACGCACTTCACCAACGATTCTTCCCTGAGAGGATGTTAGTGCGCAGCGCTAGTCAGAGTTAGGGGTTAGAGTAGTTGTTTTGCAAGCAGTTTTTATGCATAGGGTTAGAGTGCTTACCGTTTTCGTCGAATAGTTAGTTAGGAGTACTAGTTTACCAAAGAAATTCATTTTGAGCCTCTGAGAACGGGAATAGACCTCGAGATAGTAATTCTCGGAAAATATCAAACACTTACCTGATTCTTGGCAGTAGTCCAGAGAACTCCGGAGATCCTTCAGCTACCGAACAGCAAGTATAATCTGGAGGAGGAAGAGAGAGAGTGAGAAATTAATAAAAAGATAAAGAAAAAGGTGAGATTGTGAAAAAGTTAAAGGTCAAGAGTAATTGGTTTTTGAGTGAGAGAAGTAGTTAAGTTACAGTGCTATCTTGTCTTAATTAACAGAGTTCCAAGAAAGTCTTTTTTTGAGAAAAAGTCTTGAAGAGAGTTTAAAACAGAAGAGAAGCTAAGGCCTCTATTAAAAAGGGTAAGAAAGAACAGCGCAGAGTTAACCATGAAGAGAGTCTAGGGAGGGACCTGTAGAAGATATTAATGGTGTATTTTCTGATTACAGTTTTCCTCACAAGAGAAAGAGAAAACTAGAAAAAGCAGGAAGCAGCGAAAGCGCGAAGAGGTTTAACGTGTGAGGAGAATCCAGACAAGCGAGGCAGTCTCTTCTCTGTCCCCATCCCCTTTGCCCCGGCTGGGTTCACGTGACCACCTGTGACTCTGGGGGTCGTGGGAAGGTCAGCAGAGGGAATTTGGAAAATACAGCATTCTGCTCCTGAGAGAGAGTCGGAATCCAAAGTGAGTACTCAAGAGCTCGTGACAGCAGAATACTAGCTAGTTTATAAATCTAACCTTATTACCTACAATGGCCCAGGGCAAATAGTATTACTTCCATGGCAGGATTGGCACCATGTGTCTTGACTTTGATGATGTGACTATATAGTGTTGTCTTGCAGTAATCATCAGCCTCAGCATCCATAATAGCATTTGATTAAGTGAATTCAGCCACCAGAAGATGTATACAGAAGCACATATACGTTTTGCTTTGCCTAAGGCATTTTGTCATCTGAGCACAGTGTTTGGTCACTGCTGGTGGACCCTGCCTCTTTGCAGGCAATATGAAGGGTTTTTAAGAATGGAGCTTATTGCTCTGGTTCAGTAAATATTTTTGGATTCTGTCTGTGTGTCACCTGCAGTCTTGCAGGGTTTTTAGGACTCTGTGCACTTTACCACTGCTAACGAGTGCTAAAGTGCTTGTGTTCTCCCCTTTAAGCATGGTGGAATTGGATTACACCCAATTGGCATGTATAAGTCCCTAGTAAATTGGTACTACACATACCCAGGGCCTGCAAATTAAAAGCTACCAGTGCGTCTGAAGCACTTATTGTACTACCCACTTAAGTAGCCTTTTAAATATGCCTCAGGCATGCCATTGCAGCATGTGTGTGCAGTTTTAAACTGGTAATTCGACCTGGTGAAATAACCCTTTGCCAGGCCTAAACCTTCCTTTTTAATACATATTAGTCATCCCTAGGGTAGGCCCTACACAACCCAGAGGACAATGTGCAGCATGTTTAAAAAGTTGGCATGTACTTTTAACTTTTACATATCCTGGTAGTGAAAAACTCTTAAATTCATTTTTCACTACTACAAGGCTTGCCTCTCCCATAGGATAGCATTTGGTCACCTTATTACTTTCAATAAGTGATAATTTTCAATTGAGAGTAATTAGGTATGTTGAGTTTGGTGTCTTAAGAAAGTCACAATTCTGAAAATAACACTTTTAGAAAGATGCCATGTTTTTGTCCCAAACATTGGTGCCTGCAACCTGTATCCTGGGACACATGACTAGCTGTAGCTGGCACTTGGTCTTTGTGTATTACTCCCAGACAATGAGACAAAAAGAGAATAGGAGTTGGCAGGATGGGCCATCTCTGACTTGATAGGGGGAAGGAGTTGTCACCTATCATACTTACACATCACAGAGGCTCTGCCTCAGCACACTCACAAAGGGTTTCACAGTAGTCTTGTGTGTCCCTAGACACAATGGGGCCAGTAGAGGCAGGAAGGAAATTCCAAACACCTCAGGTGGTGAAATCCTCTAGAAACATCTCTTACTTCAAAGCTGTACCAAGGACAAATAGTGGACTCTTAAACACAACTCTTCTGTACACATCTGGACCTTTGGACGACTCAGAAGTAGGACTGCTTTGCTGCTCTGCTGCAAGAAGGACTGCTACTCTGCTGCCCTACAACTCTGCTGCCCGGAAGCCTGTTTGAAAAGGACTGGATCTGCATCTTGAACCCGGGACCACCAGAGTGACTCCAAGGGCTAGGTTGCTGGCCTCCTGATCAGAGCCTCTGGGACAGAAAAGGCTACACACCACCTGCAACCATGCACCTGGACTCTGCCTGCTGTAAGTCTTGCCCCCTAAAATGTGCCACCTCCATCCTGGACTCTTGGAATTGGGCCTAAACATGCTCTGCCAGCCTAGCTGTGGTATTTTGGCCAGATTCGACGAAGCACCATGCATTACCTTGCAAGTCCGCATTAGAAACTCCACTGCGTGACACTCCAGATGCAGGACCTTGCATCGCAGCCCCGTACTATTGGAATAGCTGTTGTGCGACGCATCCCGATTCAGGACCTCACATGGCAGCCCCGCAGTTCCTCGGACCCGCTGCTGTGCGATGCATTCTTAACACAGGACCTTGCACCACAGCACGCAGCTTATCGGAACCGTCGCTGTGTGACGAATTCTCAACGCAGGATCTTGCAATTCTCTGCAACTAGTATTTAAGGTACTTTGTTCAAATGTGTAACTTAGTCCCTGTACATTGCTCGTGCTCCATCATGGTTGGCCTGAACTTGTGACTTTGTCCAGGTCTGGTGCAACCAGATAACCACAGTTGGCATATCTCTTAGTTTCTACTAATTGGATTTTTGTCATTTTGATCTCAAACCATTTATTAAATTTACTCTATTTTTCTAAATTGGTATAGGATTTTCTTGTGTCATGTTTTCACTTTATTACTGTTTGAAGTGCTGCATAAATACTTTATACATTGCCTCTAACTTACGCCTTTCTGCTTTTGTGCCAAGCTGCCAGAGGTTTAAGCACAGATTAATTTGGGGTTTGTGTTTCTCCCTAACAAGAATTGTGGTTGCTGCTTGAGTTGGAGTTCACCCTCCTCAACCAGTAACCCCAATTTCCTATATTGATGGAGGCGTTGGGAATTTGACATGTGTTTGTGTACTACCATGCAGTGATTATTTGTAATGCTAAAATCCTGTATAAAAAAAATTTAAAATGTGATACCAATTTAAGCATTTTTAAACAAATTCTCCTCGATTGGTTCTTTTTTGCTTTTTCCAGATTTACTCTCATCCTATCTGACGGACTGTGTCTGTGACCAAACTTGCAGTTGGAATTCGAGCTCATCAACCTGGAGAACTACACTGTGGCTGAGCTCAAGGAGTTATGTAAGTAAAGAGACAGCCAAACGAAAAGGGCACCAAGAATTTGGAGCTTCAGAAAGCTCTGAGGGCCTGGGAGGTGGCTCACATGTAGTTGACAGACGCAGAGGACAGGTGTTGGACTTGGCCCTTTTTGCAGGGTCATCCCAGAACCTTTTGCCTTCCTTCTGTATTTTTTCTGACCTGTTGGTGGTGGTTATATGACTCTGGGCACTTTATCACTGCTGATCAGTGCTAAAGTGCATGTGCTCTCCATGGTAAACTTGGTAAGATAGGTCTACACCTGTTTGGCATATTTAATTTACCTGTCAGTCCCTTGTACCATGGTATCTCGTATACCCAGGGCCAGTAAATTAAATGCTACTGGTGGACTTGCAGCGCTGCTTGTGCCACCCACCAAATTAGCCTTTCAAACCTATCTCAGGCCTCCGCCACTGCAGGACCTGCACACGCAGTTCACTGCCCCTGTGACGTGGCACGTATAGTGTTTGCCACGTCTGTGACTCCCCTTTTACTACATATCAGTCACCCCTAACGTAGGCCCTAGCTAGCCCTATGGGCAGAGTGCAGTGTAGGTAAAAGTTAGGACATATGCCCTCCCTGTGTGGCATGTCCTGGTAGTGACAAACAGTCTATTTGGTTTCTCACTGCTGTGAGGCTGCCCTCTCATAGGGATGCATTGGGGATTCCCTGATATGTTCTTCAGTGGTAATTCCTGACATGAGAGGGGTAGCGTGATCAAATTTGGTATGTTTGGAAGAGTGGTGATAAATGCTGGGTATTGGTGTTCACAGATTTATTATTACTATTGTAGAAATGCCACTTTTAGAAGTAGGTTTTTCTGTGTGCTATATGTCTTTGGTCCTCTCCTAGGATGTGTATAGACTGTCTGGCTTTGGAGTGACTGGGGCTGGGGAGTTGCAGTGGCTCCAGAGAGTCTGGATGAGTCAGCGCTAGGCTGAATAGGCCTGGTCTGCATTTGGAGTGTTGGGAGGAGTAGCACCTGCACCTGAATAGGGCTGTGCCTGCCTTCCACCAAGATGGCTCCGCCCCCTTGTGGTGTGTCTGGAGCCCAGTCTTACACTTACAATGGGGAGTGCTGTGCACTGTAAGGAGATTTTTAAGTGCCCCCCAGAATTGGTTTGGACTGGGCTCAGAGCCCTGGGCCAGGGGAGAACAAAGACATATGCCCTATAAGTACTGGGGGTGTGACCCCATGTTTTTGAGCTTGCTTGGAGCAGAGAACACTGCGTGGGACTTGTGGCCAGCCGCTTCTGGCTCTGCAGACTGCACCTGGCCAGGGGGGACTGGCATGCTGTCAGGAGGAACCGCCATGAAACTCCCTTGTCTCTTGTGCAGACCTGTGCCCTGTTGGGGTTGCAAGGAGGACTGCCAGCTCTTAGCAAGGACCCTGTGTGCTGGCCTGCTGCATCTACCCTGGTTGGGTGCCCCAGGGTAACCTACCAGGGCTGGGTGGCCTGCCCTGTAGGTGGTAGAAATTAGCACAGTGCGAGTGCTTTATTTTTGCCAAAGAGCGCATGATGAGCGCCGTATTTCCGTGAGGGGAGAAAAGGGAAGCAGCCCTGTTTTCCCCAAAAGCGCCCAGTGAGCACTGTACTTGGCACTGCTCCTAGCCACGAGAGGCGTGTGGGGCCGCAAGATGAGGAGGACATGCACGGCGGGTTGCAGCGGGAGGTGAGGGCACGAACGTGGAGAGACTCTCCTCCCCCTAGCCTCCAGTGTGGAGAGCTGGAATCGCCGTGGCGTCTCCCGAGGCGGCCCAGGCTTGGAGCGGTTGCCTAGCACCCTGCTGGAAGCAAAGGTGGCCCCGCCCAGTGCTCCGGAGCATGAGGGCTCCACCAGAAGACGTGGTGACTGCTGGGCCTCAGGAGAGGTGGACGCCTGGCCCGAGCGGAGAGGAGCCTTGGCTCCTGAGGCCCACCCCAAAGCGACGGCGAGCAGTGGTGCGTCCAGGAGGAGTGGCATCCAAAGCGACGAGGACCGTGCTGGGTGACCCCGCAGGGGGCGTAGGCAGCCCAGGGGATTCCTGACTCGGACAGAGTACAGGGGAAGTTCCCCGACCACAGGCTGCTATGAGGGGGAGGACACGGTGAGGTCCCCTCACCGGCAAAGGCCCTGGCCCTGGCCGCATTGGAGGCTGAGTGGAAAGCCTCATGCTGGGGGACCAGTGAATTGCCGCATTCCCAGTTAGTAGGCGGGCACGTGGCCCAGAAGCCTACAGGAAGAACACCAGGACACCAGATACCATCAAAGGAGTGCAGAGGTCGCTCTTACTGTTGTTCTGCACTCATGGTCAGGCGATGCTGGTCTTTCCTAGATGCTGTGCCCTGATGTGAGGAGGTTTTGTATGTTACATTGCCAGGATTTTGCACCACGGGTACAGTGATGTAATGGTAATGTTTACACTAGCAATTTGTGTATATTGCGCCCTGATGTAATGTTGTCTCATACAGGGGGATTCACAGTGATGAAGTTTTATGCCTAATGCCTGCTGCTTATATCCGTGTGGTATTACATTGCCAGTGAGGGTTACAACTGTGTGCCCTCTACAGGTACTTGCTAGGAGGTGCTGCTGAGGATTACATGTATGCATAATGTGCTCTGCTGAGTACCTCTATGAGGGTTATGCCTAATGTGTTGTGCTAATTGTACTCTTACCAGATACTGGTTGCCCTACCTAACTGTGATTTAGATGATTATAACAAAGGCCTGATTGGCCAAGTGATTTATGTAATCCCTGTGAAGTCATGACTAGTGCCAGTGGCACAGTGTAATATATGTGATTGCGTTCTAATGTGTTGTATGGATAATACAAAGGCTATTTTCATATAACCTTGTGTGGAGTTTCTTTTCTGTGTGAGTGTGTTGCGCAAACGCTTTACATATTGCCCCTGGGATAAGCCTGACTGCTCTGCCAAGCTACCAAGGGGGTGAGCAGCGTGCAACTCCCTTGCCCCGACTAGAGTGGAGGTTTCTGCCTGGCTTAGGCGCACGCCCTAGCCAACCAGAAACCCCATTTCTAACAACAGGGATGAGGAGAATGATATGGAGGAGCAAGATGGGGAACATGTGTAGAGGTCCTGAGATGCAGCACAGGAGTGACTTGCCTCCTGAATTGGAAATCCATCCAAGATCAGAAGGCTGTGGGTACTCCCAAGGCCTGTCCCAAGATGAGCTAGTGGACAGGAAGGCTGAAAGGGAGTTTAGGCTGCAGATGGCAAAGCTCAAGATGGAGGAAAAAAGCTGAAGTGGAGAGAGCCTTGCCTGAAAAGAAATTGGCCATAGATTAAAGGAGACTGGCCCATGAGCTAAGTCTCAGAGAGCTGGACATCAGAGTCAGGCAGGCAGAGTCCAGCTATAATCGTGGCAGCATATGCGTAGTGTCTGAGAAGTACGCTGAGTTTTGGCCACTACGCACTCTGCTTGGAGGGCGGAGTTCCAAACAAACTCCGCCGTGTGGAGGAGTTTTTTCTTGCGAGCGCCTAGCACAAGCAAGACAATCAAGCGCTAGACAGCCTCCTGCAAGATTTCTCAACGCAGGCGGTTGTGGCAGGTCACTACCGCTCACACTGAGAAAGCTGCCTCTCGCTATGAGAAAGCTGCTGCTTGAGTAGAAAATCTACTCAGTGGCAGAAAGAAGCAGTATCCACTGGTGTGCTGGGTGGTGCCATTCGTGCTGGTTTTACAGTGTGGGACAGGCTCCTGGAACTTAATATCAGCACGACCAGAGCAACATACTGAAATTCCGCCACTCGCTGGAATTTTGTGGAGTTTTTAGGTAACTCCATGTAATTCCTCAGAGTGAAACTCGGGGAATTCAGTCCACCCCTAGTTCTGACGTGCTGTGAGGCTGAAATGCATAGTACAGCATTGCCGTCAAGGCTGCCTTCAACGAGAGATGCGAGGACCTGCGCTGTGGATGTGCCGCACCATCAGGGTGATGCATCGGATCCGAGGACTTGCGGGGTTATCATGCAAATCTTTTGCGACTGGTCCAATCCACTCAGCAGCAGCGATTTGCTGGTTCTACTCGTGGATGCTCCGGTCAGCCGAGGAGATGTATTGGTTCTGCTCGGGGATAAGTCGCTCAGCAGATAAGATGCATCGGTTCTGCTGGCAAACATTTTCGGCCCACCTTCAAAGGTCCAAAACTGGAGTGGCACCATTTGGCAGGGTAGGCTCACAGACGGCAGAGCCTAGGTTCAGGAGGTTGGAAGCCTCTTATGTCCCTGAGTCTTCAGAACATGAGGGCAGCCAATTAGCCCTTGGAGTCACTCTGGGTTCTGGGTTCAAGAGATGCAGGTCCATTCCTTATCACCCATGCAAGAGGGGTAGCAGGCAGCAGGTCAGCAGAGCAGGAGTCTAACAGAGTGCAGTCCAGCAGAGCAGCAGTCCTTCAGCACCACAGCAGTCCTTCTTCCTGGCAGAGTATCCACAAGTCCAGAAGCGTACTGAAGAAGTGTTGTCTGAGATCCTTCTTTTATACACAGTTGTGCCTTTCAAGTGATGAGATGCTTGTAGAGGCATGCCTTTGAAGTGCACAGAGGCCCTGTCTTTCCTGACCTGGCTCTAGACTAACTACAGGGGGTATGCAGCCCTTTGTGTGGGGACAGGACATAGCCTATTCAAGTGGAAGTGAGGCTGGGACCTGCTCCTCCCTCCCATCCTGCCAGTGAGGGCCTACTCAATCGCACCTAGGCTCCCATTGTGTGTGGCTGTCGAGGAGGAATACACAAAGACTAACTGCCAACTGCACACAGTCATGTCACCAGAGAGAGGCTGCAGACACCAAATGGTTAAGGCAAGAAAATGACAACTTTCTAAAAGTGGCATTTTCAGAATTTTAATATAAAATCGGACTTCACCATAAATTAGGATTTTAGATTAGGATTCCAGAGATACCAAACTTGAAACTGTCATATCTTTCCATTTGGAAATAGCACTTATAAAATGTAATAAGGTAATCCCAATGTTACCTACTCAAATAAAAATAGTTTAAAAAAAAAAAGGATATTCCCAATGTTATCCTATAAAAGATATAGGCCTTGCAGTAGTGAAAAGCAAATGTAAGAGTTTTTCACTACTAGGTCATGTAAAACTTAAAAGTGCAAGTCCAGCTTTTTAAGTACAAAATGGCACTATAAAACTGCACATTGCAAAAGGCAGGCCTGAGCCATGTTTAAATGGCTACTTAAGTGGGTGGGACAATCAGTTCTGCAGGCCCACTAGTAGCATTTAATTTACAAGCCCTGGGCACATGTAGTGCACTTTACCTGGCACTTATAAGTACACTAAATATGGCAATTGGGTATGAGCCAATAATAACATGTTTAGAGGAGAGAGCACATTCACTTTAGCACTGGTTAATAGTAAAGTGCTTAGAGTTCTAAGGCCAGCAAAAATGAGGTCAGAAAAAATGGAGAAGAAAGGCAAAATGTTGGGGGGAACACCCTAAGGTTGACAGGTCTAACAATATTGACAAGTGGTTTTACTCCAAAGAGGTGGCCCTCAAGATACACAAGGCCCCAGCAGAGCTTTGGGGGTTATCACTCTGGAAACACATTCCAACTGTAGGGAGGGATACCTTACTTACAGATTCAGGGATAGCCAAAAATTATAGAACCAGCCTTGGGTGAATTTTCTTGATCATTTTAGCAGGGCACTGAATGGCTGAGTGTGGGGCATCAAAGTTGATGATTTTACTGGGCTATTTATTCTGATACTGAGAGAGCACATGCTCAAAACTTGTTTTACAGAGCTGTGCCAGCACTTGGTTGATTGCAAGCTCACAGACCCCAGGAAGCTTGCTAAGGAGGCAGCCCTCTCGATTAGTACCAGTGTCAAAGAAGGTACCTGGGAGTGGTCCAAGAAGGGAGGTTGTGGTTTCCACCAGCAGAATTAGGTGGAGGTAAAGGAAACACAGGCAAGTCCCAGAATAAGGTAGGGGGAAAGGGTTCCCATCCCCCTTCTGAAAAATAGGATTGAGGTTCTGGTGGGCAGTGACCAAGGCACCCCATTTTCAACCCCGGTGCTTTGATTGTTTTCAGCTAGGACACATGCAATTTGACTCTTTCAGTCCTAAGAAATCCTCCACTGGTTGGAATTCTACAGGAGTGGCCAATGTGGCCTTAGGGGGAAGAAGCCCCCAGGGGCAGATCACACACCATCCCAATGATCTCCCTTAGCTGGGAGATAAAGGGTAAGCTTGTGATCACCGAGGGTAGAAGTTGTCACTTCCACTAGGTGAAGGTGAAAAGAATCCCCATGACTGCTTTGAGAGGCGCCCAGGGCTAGCCAGACCACAGTAGTGGAAAGGCTAATTTCTCCAGAGTGGTACACCGGCCAGGTGTGTAGGGTAACTCAGGTCCAGGGGCAGGAGATTTTTTACCCAACGGCTCTGGTATCCCCTGGAGTGGGGTGGGGCGATGACCCAGAGGAGGGTCATAGTTAGTCCCAAGATGCCGCTAGACTGCATTCTGAGGAATGAGTTGCCACTGGTGTTAGGAGAGCTGGGAGGGGGTCTCCGCCCAGGGTGCCCTGCCAATTCAGTTTTCTGGGGTACCACTCCCAAGCAGAAGGTACGGGGGCTGAAATGGAGGGGCCGGGTGAGGGAGGACTCACCCCTGTCTCCTGTTCAGCCTCAGGGTACAGACCCTGGACTGAAAAGTCAGTCTCAGGATACCACCCCAGGGATTGTGGGAGGAAGAGTGGAAGTAGGGTGTCTAAGATCTGGGGCTGTTGCCCCCCACTCTGAGAAACCTCAGCAGGCAAAGAAGCCTCAGAAGCCTGAAGGGAACTCCTTACCAGCCCCAAGCATGGAAGAGAGGTTTACCCAATGTACCCACTTGGAGCTTCCACCTTGCAGTGGATTGCCCAGGGCCTGGCTCTTGACACTAAGAGCTGTCAGTGGCCTCTGTTGGTTTCTGTCCTTCTGGGCATAGTTTTCCTTGGGTTGGGGACAGAAGTCTGAACCAATGAGTGGAATGGGCCACATCACTTTGCTTGACATGGTGGTACTGTCTGCCTACTGGGATGCATCTATGAGCAGTTTATGGTTAGTGGTGGGTGGAATGTTTCATTCAACCTGTGGAAATGGTGGAATTTGGCGACTCCAACTCTTCAGTACACCTTTGGACCTGTCAATACTACAAATGATGGACTGCTGTGCTACTCTGCTGCACATGGTCTGTTACTCTGCTGCCCCTCTACTCTGCTGCCTGCTTGCTGAGAAGGAAGACTGGATCTGCACCCTTCATCTCTGGCTGAAGTGACTACAAGGGTCATGACTGATCTCCTGTTCTGAGCTACAGGGACATACCAAGCTCCAGAGTCCTCTGTGCATCTGCCTAGCTGACCTGCTAATTGGACCTGCAACTTACTGGACCTGCTTGAGCCCTGCTGGTCTCTGTTGGAGTGAGTTCCTGATACTCATACAGTACTCATGAGTCCTGGACCGTTGGTGTGGCATCCCCTTAAAGAAAATGAGAAATCCTGAAGTTTTGGGCTTTTTGCAACCGGACCTATTCACGCCAAGATCTTCCCAACCACCACCTCAAAGCGCCAGTGAATGTGACTCTTCATGCCACCATGACCACAAGCATCTGCAGTTTGCAATACAGCATCAAAATCCCAGGGTGACCGCCAAAGTGAATCTCTAGCAACAAAAGTCTGCGATGCCAAACAGTTTCTTCACGCGACAGAGGCCATCCTCGACGCCCAGCCTCCTCTTCGCACTACATCAACGGCCATCCACGACACTCTCCCTGCTCCTAGCAGCCCCTTCCGCCGTTAATAGAACTCTTTGCAATGAACTGCTGATGGTAACATTACCAGTGGGACTACCCTGTTTCCTATGTCAGGCCTGTGCTCCATTGCGGTTGTCCTGAACTTGTTAGTTTCACCTGGGCTTGCACAGCCAGATAACTGCAAGTGTCACTTTGTGCTCTTAGGCACTATACTTATCTGAAATCTTTAAAATTGCAGATCTCTGGTTCTACTAATTGGAATTTTGTTGTTTTGATCTCAAATAATGTATTTAATTTTTCTCTATTTTTCTAAATTGGTGTGGAATTTTTCCTCTTTTTGTCTTGTGTTGTGTTTTCACTTTATTACTGTTTGAAGTGCTGCATAAATACTTTACACATTGCCTCTAAATTTAAAGCCGAATTGGCAGTTTAAAAATGCATTCAGGCTTGCAATGACAGGCCTGACACATGTTTTAAGGGGTACTTAAGTAAGTGGCACAACAAGTGCTGCATGCTCACTAGTAGCATTCAATTTACAGGCCCTGGGCATATGAGTAAAAGAAATATGGCAGTTAGGTGTAAGTCACTTTTACCATGTTTAAGGGAGGGAGCACAAGCACTTTAAGCACTGGTTAGCAGTGGTAAAGTGCACAGAGTCCCAAGGCCAACAAAACTAATTTCAGCTAAATGTGAAGCGTAAAGGCAAAATGTTTAGGGGAAGACCACCCAAAGGTTGATAGGTCTACCACATGCCTTCACAGCTGAAAGTGGGAAGACCTACCCAACCTCCTGGGAATTCTCATCACTAAGGTAGAAGAACCAGGACAGACCATCAGCACTGGAGTTGTCTGACCCAGGACGGTGTTCCACAATGAAATCGATTCCCTGTAGGGAGATGGACCACCTCTAGAGTTTTGGATTCTCAGCCCTCATCTTCATGAACAATCAGAGGGGCCTGTGGTCTGCCTGAGTCCGGAAGTGAGTCCATAAACAATTATGGTCTCAGCTTCTTCAGTGCCCAGATCACAGCAAAAGGTTCCCTTTCAGTAGCACTCCACTTCTGTTCCCTGGGAAATAGCCTCCTAGAAATGAAAGCTACAGGTTGGTCCAGGCACTCCTCATTTAGCTGTGAGAAGACTGATGATATGCCATGCTCTGAGGCATCAGTTTGCACTATGAATTCCTGGGAAAGGTCAGGGGCCTTAAGAACAGGGGCTGTCCACTTGGCCTGCTTGAGGGTGTCAAAGACTTTCTGACAGGACTCTGTCCAGATCACCTCCTTTGGCCGCTTCTTGGAAGTCAGCCCAGTCACAGAGAGAACAATGGTGCCATATTCCTTGACAAGCCTCCTTTGATAACCGGTGAGGCCCAGGGAGGACCTCAATTTAGTCTTGGTTTTGGGGGCTCCCAGACCAAGATAGTCTTTCTTTTGGCCTGGTGGAGCTGTATCTTACCCAGGCCCACAAGGTATCCCACTACACTATCTATCTCACTATCTGGCAATTACATGCCTTGATAGTGAGGCCTGCCTGTTTTCAGGTCCTGAAGCACACCCTGCAGGTGATACAGGTGGTCCTCCAAACTGCTACTGAAGACAGCTATGTCCATCCATCCAGATAAGCAGCAGTGACTGGTTCACCAACCTCTGGACGGTGGCAGGAGCATTCTTTAATCTGAAGGGCATCACTTTAAATTGGAAGTGGCCCTCTTGAGAAGAGAATGCTGACCTCCCCTTATCCCTTCAGTTAGGCCAATATGCCAGCCTCCAGAGGTCAAGTCAAAGGTTTTCAAAACTGGGCAGCCCTAACTGATCTATAAGCTTATCAGCACTGAGGATGGGGTGAGAACAAGTCTTGGTGACTGAGTATAGCCCCTGTCGTCCTTGAAAATCATTAATTCTGGGACGCACCCGGTTGGGCAACCTTGGGTACAAGCACCACTGGGCTGGACTAGGGGCTATTGGATTATCTAATCACTCACAGCACCAGCATCTTAGAGACTACCTTTGATGCTGGCCCTCACTTTGTCTGACAGCCTATATATTTTGTTTTTGACAAGCAGGCTGTCTCCAGTGTCAATGCCATGGGTTATCAAATGTGTAAGCCCAGGAGTGAGGGAGAACAGTGAGGCAAACTGTCCCAGCTTCTGGCTAAAGTCTCTTTGCTGTCCTGGGGTCAGGGTAGGAGAGAGGTTGACACCTTTCACTGACCCATCTTTCTCTCTGCATGGCAGGTCAGGTAGTGGATCACTCTCCTCTTCCTCTACATCATCTGTCACCAATAACATAGTGACCTCAGACCTCTCATAGTGGGGTTTGAGGTGATTTATGTGGAGTACCCTTAAAGGGTTTCTGGGATTTTGAGGTCCGCCAGATAAGAGAGCTCCCCCTTCCCCTCAATCACCTCATAGAGTCCAGTCCAATGGTCCTGGAGGGCCCTGGGCTCCACTGGCTCCATCACCCCCATTTTTTGGCCAGGTTGACACTCCACCAGTGTGGCCGTCTGGTCATACCTCGGTTTCATGATTTCCTGGCTTGCCTCCAATTTCTCAGAAGGTGTCTTCCAGAACTTGTATTTGAATGGGATTTATAAAGCGCCGGAATCACCCCCGAAGGAGTATCTCCACGCTGCACAGAGCAAAAGCCAGGTCAGATAGATCAGTAACAGAATAGTTCAGTCTTCAGGAGTTTCCTGAACAGAAGAAGATTAGAGCATTTACGCAATTCCACTGGCAGCAAGTTCCAGAATTTCTGAGCTAGGTAGGCAAAAGTTCTGCCTCCTGTTCGTTGTTTCCTGTAACGGGGGATCGCAAGCAGCCCTTTACACTCTGATTGAAGCAGTCTGTTCGGGAGGTAAAACTTAATTTTTTCGCCAAGTAGCTCGGGCTCTCACCATATGAGCTAGGCAGCAAAGTTTAAACTTAATACATTGACGAATAGGAAGCCAGTGAAGCTGTTTCAGCAGGGGCCGGGGAGAGGTTCGAGGAGGCACCTTGAGAGCCAAGCGTGCAGCAGTGTTCTGGACTATCTGCATTCTACTCAAGAGAGATTCATTGGCGGATACCAAAAGAGCATTACAATAATCAAGCCGGCTAATGACCAGGGCTTGAATCAGAGTTCTGCAAACAGATAAGGGCAGCCACTGGAACACTCTCCGCAGAAGACTAAGAGTGTGGTAGCAGGTCCCAGAAGTGGATAAGACTTGGTCTATCATAGATAGAGAGTTGTCCAATCGGACACCCAGGTTTTTGGCAGTGGGTTTTGGGACAGGAGCAGGGCCTAACGTAGCACGCCACCAATTTGGGGACCAAGTCGTTTGAGCGGGGCCAAATAGCAAGATCTCAGTCTTGGCAGCATTTAGCTGGAGGAAAGTCTCTGTCAGCCAACCAGATATAGTTTGCATGCCCTCAGCAAAACGTTGATTAGATAAGTGTATGTCATTATCAAACAATAGAAGAAGTTGAGTATCATCTGCGTAGGAATAGGGAGTAAATCCACATTCTCTAATAATCCTGGCAAGGGGGGCCACATACACATTGAACAGGGTGGGGCTAAGGCAAGAACCCTGGGTCACCCCTTGGTGAGCTTCAAGGTCTGAGGCGTAAAGGGGCCCAGATTGATCGCTTGAGTGCGCTGGTCCAGAAAGCTTGCATGCCACTTTAGAGCCTGTCCCTGCAAACCAATTCTCTCAATCGGTGAATCAGCTTCTGGTGAGAGACATGTAATCGAGGCTGCTGTCAAATCCAACAAACCAGCAGCACTGCCTTGTTGTTGTCCAATGCCAGTTTGATGAGATATCATGTACCGATGAGGGTAGTTTCAGTAGAGTGGTTAGGCCTGAAGCTCAGACTGGGAAGGATCGCAGGATGCCCTTGAGATTCCAGGTATCCCATCAGCTGTATGTTTACATATCCTTCCATCAGTTTGCTTTCGTATCTTTCCATCAGTTTGGTCATCTGGTTTCTGAGGGTTAGCATATAGGTGACCATATCCTAGGGAAACTTCTTGGGAGCTTGCTCCCACCCCTCCTTCATCAGACAGGGTGACCATACAGAAGTTCAAATGGGCTAAGTCCAACTCCCTTCTGTGGTACCTCCCTGCAGGCAAAAAGCAGGCATGGCAGGAGGACATACCACTCTCTCCTCATGGACTCCTGCAATCCCATAATCATGACTTTTAGGGTCTTGTTGAACCTTTCAACAAGTCAATTGTTTTATAGATGGCAAGGTGTGGAGAACTTGTAGGTTACCCCACACTCCTTCCACATGGACTTCATGTATGCAGACATGAGGTTGGTGCCCTTGTCAGATACCACTTCCTTTGGCAACCCCGCTTGTGTGAAAATATCCATCGGGCCCTAGCTACTGCAGGTGCAGTCACAGACCTCAGAGGAAATGCCTCTGGGTACCTAGTGCATTGGTCCACCAGGATGAGGGTAAACCGTCTGCCTAAAGCTGGCTTAGGGTCCAAGGGTCTTACAATGTCAATGTGTCCCCTTTCAAAGGGGGTGCCAATAACAGGTAAGGGATTTAGGGGAGCCTTCAGATTTTTCCCTGTTTTCCCTGAGGCTATTCTCATCTGGGGCCAATAGAAGTATGGGACAAGCCTGGCAAAAGTCTTGTCCTGCCCCAGATGCCCTACCAGGGGAATCTCATGAGCCAGTCCCAGTAGGAAGGCCCTGTAGCATTGGGGGAGCCCAAAACACCTGTTGCTCCATGTAAAGGTGACTCAGGCTCACTATACAGGAGGTCATTCTTCTAGTCTCTGAGGTGATATCCATAGGTATCACAAGCTACCCAGGCTTCAGCCTGATGCCTCATGTCCTCTAGAGTTTGGCACTTCTTATGTGCCTTACAGAACTCCTCCCTGGTAGGCCCACCCTCTGCTTCCCATACAGAAAGTTCAAGCAGGTCTCCAAGGGAGGTAAAGTCCTTCCCGGTAGGCTCTGGCTGGCCTACTCCAGTGCCCCATTCACCTGTATCGTGGGAGTTTCAGAGGTTGGCTTCCCACTCCCCTGCCCTTCCCTTTCTCTGCAGCTGTCTGGACCATTCTTCCAGGCACAAAACTTACTTGACTCCCCTCCTGGGCAGTCCTGGACCTGGTGGTCACAGAGACCGATGCAGGCAACCCTAACATTTCGAGGTGGGACCTGAGCTCCACTTCCTTCCAGGCAGTGTGCTCCAGATCATTCCCTAGCATACAGTTCATGGGCATGGCAGGGATCACGCCAGCCTAAAGAAGACCTGAGACCCACGCCCATTCAAAGGGAATCAGAGCCACAGAGTATTGGCTCCCCCAGTTGTCTGCTACTACAACCTGGTGGAATGTATTGGAATCACTTGATCTGAGGACACCAGAGGACATCTGAAAGTGCTCATACTGGCTCCTGTGTCTCTCAGAACCTCTGCCCATTCATGGCGACCCACCGCCTATACTTGTAAGTATCTGAAGGCATGTGGGCTTTGGGCACAATAGTTCAGTCACCCGGGGACACTATGGTAGCCTCAGCTGTTTCCCCCACACTACCTGGGGCCATCTCCTTCACAAGCACTATACTGGCCAACCCAGGGGTCTGCCAACCACTGGGGCCTGTGCTGTCTTGGGAAACTTGGCATCACCCTTGGTGTACCCATACTTGTAATATTCATAACACTTGGGGACAAACTTGCCAGTGTTTTCGTCAACAAAATCTTTCTTCTGGTGGCCAGATTGGAAATGGGACCATTTCCTCTGTGACCTCTTTTGGGGGCCTTGAGAGAACCCTTTGTTTTTCTCTCTCCCTCCTTCATCTGGTGGGAGTCCCTCTCAGATACCTTCTTGTGGACCCTGGTGCTGTTCCAACAGTCTGCCTCCTTAGCGAGCTCTCTGGGGTCATGGAGCTTACAATCCACAAGGTGTTGGCGCTGGGGTGAGCCCATATATCCTGGTCAGGATCTCTTTCATGAAAGGATACCTCATCCTGTCCCCTTTCCTTAGGGCTAACAGGGCATTCCTCCCTTCGTTGGGAATATGCCTCCAGAGGCTGACCCTTTAATCTTCTCAAGGGACGCTATTGGGATGGGGCACCCTCCTTTATTCAGCAGACGCTGGGATAATGCTGCCACAAATACTGCTGGACTCTGCCTGCTTGGCTCTAATGTCCAGCTCTTTGAGACTGAGCTCATGGGCTATGGCAAGTCTCCTTTTTGCTAAAGCTCTCTCAGCCGCAGCTTTCTCCCTAGCCAAGGCTCTTTCTGCCTCACCCTTCCTCTCCTCTGCTTTGAGCTTCCTCTTGGTCAGCTGCAGCTTGAGCTCCCTCTCTGCCTTCCTGTTCTCCAGTTCTTCTCTGGACTGGCCCCAGGTAGAAATAGTGCTCCCTGTCCCATCCTGGACATCCTCTGGGGGTGAGTTGTGTTCTCCTTGCAGCTTAGGACCCAAGTCTGGGTCCTTTATCTCCTCATCACACAAGTTTCCCCCCTCCTCCTCTGGATCATCCTCTTCTGGGGTGGTTTGCCACCTCTGCACCTACTCAAAGGCTCTGAGGGCTACCTTGAGATATAGTTTGGTAGCCTTCCTGCCTGCATTCAGCCCCTTCTGTTTGCAAAGCTTCAACCGCTAAGCCCTGCTGAAGGTGTCAAAGTTGATGAGATCCATCTTTATGGTACCAAAAATGGAAGGTGGCAAAGTTACATTTGGAAAAGGGATAAAACAGCCAATAGAAAAATGAGAAGACTTTCAAAAGAGGTCAAATCCAGTGTCAACTTATTTAGATGGGATTTCCGTGTTACCAAATCAGTGTATGGCACTGCACAAGCACAGGTCCTGATCCACACTGCTGAACACCAATGTGAGAAATTGGGTTGTTGGTTGAAGGGGGGGAACCCCTGTTCAAGCAACAGTCAAAATCCCTGTCAGGGTGAAACACAAAAAGTCACTAATTTAACCCATGCTTAACCATCAGGTAGCTTGGTACAAAAGGAGTAAGGCTTAACTTAGATTCAATGTGTAAAGTATTTACGCAGGTCACAAACAGTAGTAAAGTTAAAACATAGCACAAGAAAAATCCCACACCAATTTAGAAAAATAGAGTATATTTTAATAAATTATTTAACACCAAAACAACAAAAATCCAAAGAGTAGAACCGAAATTCTGAATTTTTAAAGTTTAAGGTAAAATCTAGCACCAAAAAGATCAAAGAGCCAACCGTGGACATGTAGTTGTGTGAAACCACGTCAAAGTAAAAAGAAATATGGCCAACTGCAATGGACTGACAGTCGGATACAATGATTGGATTGGGCACCGTCGGCGGTTACCTTCAGACTTAGAAGAAATGTCATCAAAAACATTGTGAGAAGGTAAAGTTCTGCGGTGCAGGTGGTGTCCGAGGATGGAGCGTTGTCATGGGGGAGCTGCTGGACAAAGCCACAGTGAAGATTTCTAGATGTGGACTAAGTCTCTTTTTTGGAAGTCAAAAATCTCTAGCAGGACAAGGCAGGAGGCCATAGTCGACGAGGGTTCCAAGAGGCCGCATACTCCTTTGGTGAAGGACCACTGGACAGGATTTACTGGTGCAGAGAAGACTGTAGCGGGAGCTGCCATGAAGTCAGGCCGACCAGCGACGCAACTTGGGTGGATAGACATGCAGGTTGGTCCTGGTCTCCTCTCAGAGCAGTTTTTTGCCAAAAATGTTCAAAGTCCCAAGTTTTTGATTTTGGCTATCTGGGCACCTTTAGCACCACCACCAAGGTTCCAGGATTGGAGGGGCACTCCTTGGGGGGTAGGACTTAGACTGGGTCCAGGTGAGGTTTCTAGATGGTGGGAGCCTGTTCTGTCCCTAAGGCTCTGATTAGGAGGCCAGCCAGCTAGCCCTTGGAGACACTCTGGTAGTCCTTGGTTCAATTGATGAAACAGGGCTCAAGCATCAGGGCAGGCATCCGAGGGTTCAAGGCAGTCTCCAAGCAGCAAATCATTTCTTCCAGGTGCAGCAAAGCAGTCTTGTGGAGTACACAGCAGGCCACAGCAGCAGCCAGTCTAGTCTTCAGAGAATCCTTGCGCAGGTCCAGAAAGTGAACTGAAGAGTGGGCCTGGGGGGCCTATTTCTATGCTTGGCACCTCCTTTGCTGTAGGATATGTTTTTAGAGAATTATCTTCAAAATACTTAAATTTTCCTGACTGCCCTGCCCCCAAGCTGGGTGCATGAACAATGAAGGGGTGACAGGTCCTTTGTGTGAATGCGGAGCACAGCCTATTCAGTTACAATTGGGGCTGTGCCCAGCTCCGCCCCCCACCACCACCCTGCTAGTTGATTGCCCATCCAGGCACACATAATCCCCTCTTGGTGTGGCTGTCTGGGAGGAATACACAAAGTCCAACTGTCAACTACAACCAGTCATGTGACCTAGGACAGGTTGCAGGTAACAAATAGGGGAGGAAAATGCCAACTTTCTCAAACTGGCTTTTTCAAAATTGTAACTTAAAATACAACTCTACCATTAAAGAAGATTTTTAATTAGAAGTTTTGTCAGACACAAAACATGAAAAGTTTGCCTATTCCCAAACAAACGTTGCCTCACAGTATTGGAAAACAAATTTAGGAGTTTTTCACTACCAGAACACAGAAAAATTAAAAGTACATGTCCAACCTTTTAATTGCAATAATCCCTGCCCTATGAGCTACCTAGGGGTGACTTATAGGCAATATAAGGGGAGTTTAAGGGTTGGCAAGTCGAATTGGCAGTTTGAAACTGCATTCAGGCTGCAATGGCAGGTCTGGGACATGTTTTAAGTGGCTACTTAAATGATTAGCACAATAAATGCTGCTGGCCCACTAGTAGCATTTAATTTACATGCCCTGGTTATATAGTATATCACTCTACAAGAGACTTATAAGTAAATTAAATATGCCAATTAGGTGTAAGTTAATTTGACCATTGTTAGATTTGGGGGTCTCTAGTTGGCAGAGGTAGGTACCTTTGTCCAAATAGGGACCCCTACGCCTAGTCAGGGAAGTAGGTACACTCCTGAAATAACCCCTGCTCACCTTCTTGGTAGCTTGGCACGACAGACAGGCTTAGGTTCAGAGGCAGTGTGTAAAGCATTTGTGAACACATACAGTAATCAAGTGACAACACTACAAATGGACACCACACATGTTGTATATTTATAAAAATAGGTATACTTTATATAGATTTATCACAAGACCATAAACGACAAAAATAATCCACAATACTGGTCAAGAATGCTTAGTTCTGATCAAAGAGACTTAATTCTAGTGTTCTGTGCGAGTCGGTAGCCTCCTCCGGCTACGGCGATGTCAAGAAAACAGAGTCTAACAAATCCAGCTGACTGCGTCCGAGACGGGCCAACACAGCGTAGACAGACTTGGTCACAGTACCTTTTACTTGAAGCGGCAGGCACGAGCGTGCGAGCCGGATGGCTGTACGGTAAGCGGTCGCGATGCAAAATGGAAGTGTTGCAGGGACGCGTTGTCCCTCGATGCGGTTGCAGGCAGCGGCTCGCTGACGCCGTCGAGACGGAGTCGGTGAGACAAGGGCCGGTGCGTTGCAGGGCGAGACGGTGCTTCGATGCGGTGCTGGCAGGTTGCGGTGCGGCGACGGAGCCGGATTCAGGAGCTGGCATCGATCAGTCCGGACAGCGGTGCGAGTCGGGCGGTGCGGCCGGAAAGCTTGC
>CAWUFW010027543.1:0-26152 GCA_963921515.1 Calotriton arnoldi | reverse complement strand
GTCATTACGTATTGCCCAGAGCAGTGGTGTTCGGGCAGTATAGGGGGTCGTGCTGGGGGTGGTGTTTCAGGGTTTAGGGCAGTGCAGTTGTGTTCGGGCAGTGTAGTGGGTCTTGCTGGGGGTGGTGTTTCAGGGTTTAGGGCAGTGGTGTTTAGGCAGTGTAGGGAGTCTTGCTGGGGGTGGTGTTTCAGGGTTTAGGGCAGTGCAGTGGTGTTTGGGCAGTGTAGGGGGTCTTGCTAGGGATAGTGTTTCAGGGTTTAGGGCAGTGCAGTGGTGTTCGGGCAGTGTAGGGGGTCATGCTGGGGGTGGTGTTTCAGGGTTTAGGGCAGTGCATTGGTGTTCGGGCAGTGTAGGGGGTCATGCTGGGGTAGTGTTTCAGGGTTTAGGGCAGTGCAGTGGTGTTTGGGCAGTGTAGGGGGTCGTGCTGGGGGTGGTGTTTCAGGGTTTAGGGCAGTGCAGTGGTGTTCGGGCAGTGTAGGGGGTCATGCTGGGGTAGTGTTTCAGGGTTTAGGGCAGTGCATTGGTGTTCGGGCAGTGTAGGGGGTCATGCTGGGGTAGTGTTTTAGGGTTTAGGGCAGTGCAGTGGTGTTCGGGCAGTGTAGGGGGTCGTGCTGGGGTTGTGTTTTTGGGTTTAGGGCAGTGCAGTGGTGTTCGTGCCGTGTAGGGGGCTGTGCTGGGGCTGGTGTTTCAGGTTTAGGGCAGTGCAGTGGTGTTCGGGCAGTTTATGGGGTTGTGCTGGGGCTGGTGTTTCAGGGTTTAGGGCAGTGCAGTGGTGTTTGGGCAGTATAGGGAGTCTTGCTAGGGATGGTGTTTCAGGGTTTAGGGCAGTGCAGTGGTGTTCGGGCAGTGTAGGTGGTCGTGCTGGGGGTGGTGTTTCAGGGTTTAGGGCAGTGCATTTGTTTTCGGGCAGTGTAGGGGGTCATGCTGGGGTAGTGTTTCAGGGTTTAGGGCAGTGCAGTGGTGTTCGGGCAGTGTAGGGGGTTGTGCTGGGGGTGGTGTTTCAGGGTTTAGGGCAGTGCAGTGGTGTTCGGGCAGTGTAGGGAGTCGTGCTGGGGGTGGTGTTTCAGGGTTTAGGGCAGTGCAGTGGTGTTCGGGCAGTGTAGGGGGTCGTGCTGGGGGTGGTGTTTCAGGGTTTAGGGCAGTGCAGTGGTTTTGGGCAGTGTAGGGGGTCGTGCTGGGGGTAGTGTTTTAGGGTTTAGGGCAGTGCAGTGGTGTTCGGGCAGTGTAGGGGGTCGTGCTGGGGTTGTGTTTTTGGGTTTAGGGCAGTGCAGTGGTGTTCGTGCCGTGTAGGGGGCTGTGCTGGGGCTGGTGTTTCAGGGTTTAGGGCAGTGCAGTGGTGTTCGGGCAGTTTAGGGGGTCGTGCTGGGGCTGGTGTTTCAGGGTTTAGGGCAGTGCAGTGGTGTTTGGGCAGTATAGGGGGTCTTGCTAGGGATAGTGTTTCAGGGTTTAGGGCAGTGCAGTGGTGTTCGGGCAGTGTAGGGGGTCGTGCTGGGGGTGGTGTTTCAGGGTTTAGGGCAGTGCATTTGTTTTCGGGCAGTGTAGGGGGTCATGCTGGGGTAGTGTTTCAGGGTTTAGGGCAGTGCAGTGGTGTTCGGGCAGTGTAGGGGGTCGTGCTGGGGTAGTGTTTCAGGGTGTAGGGCAGTGCAGTGGTGTTCGGGCAGTGTAGGGGGTCGTGCTGGGGGTGGTGTTTCAGGGTTTAGGGCAGTGCAGTGGTGTTCGGGCAGTGTAGGGGGTCGTGCTGGGGTTGGTGTTTCAGGGTTTAGGGCAGTGCAGTGGTGTTTGGGCAGTGTAGGGGGTCGTGCTGGGGGTGGTGTTTCAGGGTTTAGGGCAGTGCAGTGGTGTTCGGGCAGTGTAGGGGGTCGTGCGGGGGTAGTGTTTTAGGGTAGTGCAGTGGTGTTCGGGCAGTGTAGGGGGTCATGCTGGGGTTGTGTTTTTGGGTTTAGGGCAGTGCAGTGGTGTTTGTGCAGTGTAGGGGGCCGTGCTGGGGCTGGTGTTTCAGGGTTTAGGGCAGTGCAGTGGTGTTCGGGCAGTGTAGGGGGTCCTGCTGGGGCTGGTGTTTCAGGGTTTAGGGCAGTGCAGTGGTGTTCGCGCAGTGTAGGGGGTCATCCTGGGGGTGGTGTTTCAGGGTTTAGGGCAGTGCAGTGGTGTTCGGGCAGTGTAGGGGGTTGTGCTGGGGGTGGTGTTGCAGGGTTTAGGGCAGTGCAGTGGTGTTCGGGCAGTGTAGGTGGTCATGCTGGGGGTGGTGTTTCAGGGTTTAGGGCAGTGCAGTGGTGTTCGGGCAGTGTAGGGGGTCGTGCTGGGGGTGGTGTTTCAGGGTTAAGGCAGTGCAGTGGTGTTCAGGCAGTGTAGGGGGTCGTGCTGGGGGTGGTGTTTCAGGGTTTAGGGCAGTGCAGTGGTGTTCGGGCAGTGTAGGGGGTCGTGCTTGGGGTGGTGTTTCAGGGTTTAGGGCAGTGCAGTGGTGTTTGGGCAGTGTAGGGGGTCGTGTTGGGGGTGGTGTTTCAGGGTTTAGGGCAGTGCAGTTGTGTTCGGGCAGTGTAGGGGGTCGTGCTGGGGGTAGTGTTTTAGGGTTTAGGGCAGTGCAGTGGTGTTCGGGCAGTGTAGGGGATCGTGCTGGTGTTGTGTTTTTGGGTTTAGGGCAGTGCAGTGGTGTTTGTGCAGTGTAGGGGGCCATGCTGGGGCTGGTGTTTCAGGGTTTAGGGCAGTGCAGTGGTGTTCGGGCAGTGTAGGGAGTCTTGCTGGGGGTGGTGTTTCAGGGTTTAGGGCAGTGGTGTTTGGTCAGTGTAGGGGGTCTTGCTGGGGGTAGTGTTTCAGGATTTAGGGCAAAGCAGTGGTGTTTGGGCAGTGTAGGGGTCGTGCTGGGGGTGGTGTTTCAGGGTTTAGGGCAGTGCAGTGGTGTTCGGGCAGTGTAGGGGGTCATGCTGGGGTAGTGTTTCAGGGTGTAGGGCAGTGCAGTGCAGTGGTGTTCGGGCAGTGTAGGGGGTCGTGCTGGGGGTGGTGTTTCAGGGTTTAGGGCAGTGCAGTGGTGTTCGGGCAGTGTATGGGGTCGTGCTGGGGGTGGTGTTTCAGGGTTTAGGGCAGTGCAGTGGTGTTCGGGCAGTGTAGGGGGACGTGCTGGGGCTGGTGTTTCAGGGTTTAGGGCAGTGCAGTGGTGTTCGGGCAGTGTAGGGGGTCGTGCTGGGGCTGGTGTTTCAGGGTTTAGGGCAGTGCAGTGGTGTTCGGGCAGAGTAGGGGATCGTGCTGGGGCTGGTGTTTCAGGGTTTAGGGCAGTGCAGTGGTGTTCGGGCAGAGTAGGGGATCGTGCTGGTGCTGGTGTTTCAGGGTTTAGGGCAGTGCAGTGGTGTTCGGGCAGTGTAGGGGGTCGTGCTGGGGCTGGTGTTTCAGAGTTTAGGGCAGTGCAGTGGTGTTCGGGCAGTGTAGGGGGTCGTGCTGGGGCTGGTGTTTCAGAGTTTAGGGCAGTGCAGTGGTGTTCGGGCAGTGTAGGGGGTCGTGCTGGGGGTGGTGTTTCAGGGTTTTGGGCAGAGCAGTGGTGTTCGGGCAGTGTAGGGGGTCGTGCTGGGGGTGGTGTTTCAGGGTTTAGGGCAGTGCAGTGGTGTTCGGGCAGTGTAGGGGGTCTTGCTGGGGATAGTGTTTCAGGGTTTAGGGCAGTGCAGTGGTGTTCGGGCAGTGTAGGGGGTCGTGCTGGAGTTGGTGTTTCAGGGTTTAGGGCAGTGCAGTGGTGTTCGGGCAGTGTAGGGGGTCATGCTGGGGTAGTGTTTCAGGGTTTAGGGCAGTGCAGTGGTGTTCGGGCAGTGTAGGGGGTTTTGCTGGGGGTGGTGTTTCAGGGTTTAGGGCAGTGCAGTGGTGTTCGGGCAGTGTAGGGGGTCGTGCTGGGGGTGGTGTTTCAGGGTTTAGGGCAGTGCAGTGGTGTTCGGGCAGTGTAGGGGGTCGTGCTGGGGGTCGTGTTTCAGGGTTTAGGGCAGAGCAGTGGTGTTCGGGCAGTGTAGGGGGTCGTGCTGGGGGTAGTGTTTTAGGGTTTAGGGCAGTGCAGTGGTGTTCGGGCAGTGTAGGGGGTCGTGCTGGGGTTGTGTTTTTGGGTTTAGGGCAGTGCAGTGGTGTTTGTGCAGTGTAGGGGGCCGTGCTGGGGCTGGTGTTTCAGGGTTTAGGGTAGTGCAGTGGTGTTCGGGCAGTGTAGGGGGTCGTGCTGGGGGTGGTGTTTCAGGGTTTAGGGCAGTGGTGTTTGGGCAGTGTAGGGGGTCGTGCTGGGGGTAGTGTTTTAGGGTTTAGGGCAGTGCAGTGGTGTTCGGGCAGTGTAGGGGGTCGTGCTGGGGTTGTGTTTTTGGGTTTAGGGCAGTGCAGTGGTGTTCGTGCCATGTAGGGGGCCGTGCTGGGGCTGGTGTTTCAGGGTTTAGGGCAGTGCAGTGGTGTTCGGGCAGTGTAGGGTGTCGTGCTGGGGGTGGTGTTTCAGGGTTTTGGGCAGAGCAGTGGTGTTCGGGTAGTGTAGGGGGACGTGCTGGGGGTGGTGTTTCAGCGTTTAGGGCAGTGCAGTGGTGTTCGGGCAGTGTAGGGGGTCTTGCTGGGGGTGGTGTTTCAGGGTTTAGGGCAGTGGTGTTCAGGCAGTGTAGGGAGTCTTGCTGGGGGTGGTGTTTCAGGGTTTAGGGCAGTGCAGTGGTGTTTGGGCAGTGTAGGGGGTCATGCTGGGGGTGGTGTTTCAGGGTTTAGGGCAGTGCAGTGGTGTTCGGGCAGTGTAGGGGGTCGTGCTGGGGGTGGTGTTTCAGGGTTTAGGGCAGTGCAGTGGTGTTCGGGCAGTGTGGTGGGTCTTGCTGGGGGTGGTGTTTCAGGGTTTAGGGCAGTGCAGTGGTGTTCGGGCAGTGTAGGGGGTCGTGCTGGGGGTGGTGTTTCAGGGTTTAGGGCAGTGCAGTGGTGTTCGGGCAGTGTAGGGGGTCTTGCTGGGGGTGGTGTTTCAGGGTTTAGGGCAGTGGTGTTTGGGCAGTGTAGGGGGTCTTGCTGGGGGTGATGTTTCAGGGTTTAGGGCAGTGCAGTGGTGTTCGTGCAGTGTAGGGGTCTTGCTGGGGGTAGTGTTTCAGGGTTTAGGGCAGTGCAGTGGTGTTCGGGCAGTGTAGGGGGTCTTTCTGGGGGTGGTGTTTCAGGGTTTAGGGCAGTGCAGTGGTGTTCGCGCAAAGTAGGGGATTGTGCTGGGGCTGGTGTTTCAGGGTTTAGGGCAGTGCAGTGGTGTTCGGGCAGTGTAGGGGGTCGTGCTGGGGCTGGTGTTTCAGGGTTTAGGGCAGTGCAGTGGTGTTCGGTCAGTGTAGGGGGTCGTGCTGGGGCTGGTGTTTCAGGGTTTAGGGCAGTGCAGTGGTGTTCGGGCAGTGTAGGGGGTCGTGCTGGGGCTGGTGTTTCAGGGTTTAGGGCAGTGCAGTGGTGTTCGGGCAGTGTAGGGGGTCGTGCTGGGGGTGGTGTTTCAGGGTTTTGGGCAGAGCAGTGGTGTTCGGGCAGTGTAGGGGGTCGTGCTGGGGGTGGTGTTTCAGGGTTTAGGGCAGTGCAGTGGTGTTCGGGCAGTGTAGGGGGTCTTGCTGGGGGTGGTGTTTCAGGGTTTAGGGCAGTGGTGTTTAGGCAGTGTAGGGAGTCTTGCTGGGGGTGGTGTTTCAGGGTTTAGGGCAGTGCAGTGGTGTTTGGGCAGTGTAGGGGGTCTTGCTGGGGATTCAGGGTTTAGGGTAGTGCAGTGGTGTTCGGGCAGTGTAGGGGGTCGTGCTGGGGGTAGTTTTTCAGGGTTTAGGGCAGTGCAGTGGTGTTCGGGCAGTGTAGGGGGTCGTGCTGGGGTTGTGTTTCAGGGTTTAGGGCAGTGCAGTTGTGTTCGGGCAGTGTAGGGGGTCGTGCTGGGGGTGGTGTTTCAGGGTTTAGGTCAGTGCAGTGGTGTTCGGGCAGTGTAGGGGGTCGTGCTGGGGGTGGTGTTTCAGGGTTTAGGGCAGTGCAGTGGTGTTCGGGCAGTGTAGGGGGTCGTGCTGGGGGTGGTGTTTCAGGGTTTAGGGCAGTGCAGTGGTGTTCGGGCAGTGTAGGGGGTCCTGCTGGGGGTAGTGTTTTTGGGTTTAGGGCAGTGCAGTGGTGTTCGGGCAGTGTAGGGGGCCGTGCTGGGGCTGGTGTTTCAGGGTTTAGGGCAGTGCAGTGGTGTTCGGGCAGTGTAGGGGGTCGTGCTGGGGGTGGTGTTTCAGGGTTTAGGGCAGTGCAGTGGTGTTCGGGCAGTGTAGGGGGTCGTGCTGGGGGTGGTGTTTCAGGGTTTAGGGCAGTGCAGTGGTGTTCGGGCAGTGTAGGGGGTCGTGCTGGGGTTGTGTTTTTGGGTTTAGGGCAGTGCAGTGGTGTTCGGGCAGTTTAGGGGGTCGTGCTGGGGCTGGTGTTTCAGGGTTTAGGGCAGTGCAGTGGTGTTCGGGCAGTGTAGGGGGTCGTGCTGGGGCTGGTGTTTCAGGGTTTAGGGCAGTGCAGTGGTGTTCGGGCAGTGTAGGGGGTCGTGCTGGTGGTGGTGTTTCAGGGTTTCAGTGCAGTGGTGTTCGGGCAGTGTAGGGGGTCGTGCTGGGGTGGTGTTTCAGGGTTTAGGGCAGTGCAGTGGTGTTCGGGCAGTGTAGTGGGTCTTGCTGGGGGTGGTGTTTCAGGGTTTAGGGCAGTGCAGTGGTGTTTGGGCAGTGTAGGGGGTCTTGCTAGGGATAGTGTTTCAGGGTTTAGGGCAGTGCAGTGGTGTTCGGGCAGTGTAGGGGGTCGTGCTGGGGGTGGTGTTTCAGGGTTTAGGGCAGTGCAGTGGTGTTCGGGCAGTGTAGGGGGTCGTGCTGGGGTAGTGTTTCAGGGTTTAGGGCAGTGCAGTGGGTGTTCGGGCAGTATAGGGGGTCTGTGCTGGGGGTGGTGTTTCAGGGTTTAGGGCAGTGCAGTGGTGTTCGGGCAGTGTAGGGGGTCGTGCTGGGGGTGGTGTTTCAGGGTTTAGGGCAGTGCAGTGGTGTTCGGGCAGTGTAGGGGGTCGTGCTGGGGGTAGTGTTTCAGTGTTTAGGGCAGTGCAGTGGTGTTCGGGCAGTGTAGGGGGTCGTGCTGGGGGTGGTGTTTCAGGGTTTAGGGCAGTGCAGTGGTGTTTGTGCAGTGTAGGGGGCCGTGCTGGGGCTGGTGTTTCAGGGTTTAGGGCAGTGCAGTGGTGTTCGGGCAGTGTAGGGGGTCGTGCTGGGGGTGGTGTTTCAGGGTTTAGGGCAGTGCAGTGGTGTTTGGGCAGCGTAGGGGGTCGTGCTGGGGGTAGTGTTTTAGGGTTTAGGGCAGTGCAGTGGTGTTTGGGCAGAGTAGGGGGTCGTGCTGGGGTTGTGTTTTTGGGTTTAGGGCAGTGCAGTGGTGTTCGTGCCGTGTAGGGGGCTGTGCTGGGGCTGGTGTTTCAGGGTTTAGGGCAGTGCAGTGGTGTTCGGGCAGTGTAGGGGGTCGTGCTGGGGCTGGTGTTTCAGGGTTTAGGGCAGTGCAGTGGTGTTCGGGCAGTGTAGGGGGTCGTGCTGGGGGTGGTGTTTCAGGGTTTTGGGCAGAGCAGTGGTCTTCGGGCAGTGTAGGGGGTCTTGCTGGAGATGGTGTTTCAGGGTTTAGGGCAGTGCAGTGGTGTTCGGGCAGTGTAGGGGGTCTTGCTGGGGGTCGTGTTTCAGGGTTTAGGGCAGTGCAGTGGTGTTTGGGCAGTGTAGGGGGTCGTGCTGAGGGTGGTGTTTCAGGGTTTAGGGCAGTGCAGTGGTGTTCGGGCAGTGTAGGGGGTCGTGCTGGGGTTAGTGTTTCAGGGTTTAGGGCAGTGCAGTGGTGTTTGGGCAGTGTAGGGGGTCGTGCTGGGGGTGGTGTTTCAGGGTTTAGGGCAGTGCAGTGGTGTTCGGGCAGTGTAGGGGGTCGTGCTGGGGGTAGTGTTTTAGGGTAGTGCAGTGGTGTTCGGGCAGTGTAGGGGGTCATGCTGGGGTTGTGTTTTTGGGTTTAGGGCAGTGCAGTGGTGTTCGTGCAGTGTAGGGGGCCGTGCTGGGGCTGGTGTTTCAGGGTTTAGGGCAGTGCAGTGGTGTTCGGGCAGTGTAGGGGGTCGTGCTGGGGCTGGTGTTTCAGGGTTTAGGGCAGTGCAGTGGTGTTCGCGCAGTGTAGGGGGTCATCCTGGGGGTGGTGTTTCAGGGTTTAGGGCAGTGCAGTGGTGTTCGGGCAGTGTAGGGGGTTGTGCTGGGGGTGGTGTTGCAGGGTTTAGGGCAGTGCAGTGGTGTTCGGGCAGTGTAGGGGGTCATGCTGGGGGTGGTGTTTCAGGGTTTAGGGCAGTGCAGTGGTGTTCAGGCAGTGTAGGGGGTCGTGCTGGGGGTGGTGTTTCAGGATTTAGGGCAGTGCAGTTGTGTTCGGGCAGTGTAGGGGGTCATGCTGGGGTTGTGTTTTGGGGTTTAGGGCAGTGCAGTGGTGTTCGTGCAGTGTAGGGGGCCGTGCTGGGGCTGGTGTTCAGGGTTTAGGGCAGTGCAGTGGTGTTCGGGCAGTGTAGGGGGTCATGCTGGGGGTGGTGTTTCAGGGTTTAGGGCAGTGCAGTGGTGTTTGGGCAGTGTAGGTGGTTGTGCTGGGGGTAGTGTTTTAGGGTTTAGGGCAGTGCAGTGGTGTTCGGGCAGTGTAGGGGGTCGTGCTGGGGTTGTGTTTTTGGGTTTAGGGCAGTGCAGTGGTGTTTGGGCAGTGTAGGGGGTCGTGCTGGGGCTGGTGTTTCAGGGTTTAGGGCAGTGCAGTGGTGTTCGGGCAGTGTAGGGGGTTGTGCTGGGGCTGGTGTTTCAGGGTTTAGGGCAGTGCAGTGGTGTTCGGGCAGTGTAGGGGGTCATGCTGGGGGTGGTGTTTCAGGGTTTAGGGCAGAGCAGTGGTGTTCGGGCAGTGTAGGGGTCGTGCTGGGGGTGGTGTTTCAGGGTTTAGGGCAGTGCAGTGGTGTTCGGGCAGTGTAGGGGGTCTTGCTGGGGGTGGTGTTTCAGGGTTTAGGGCAGTGGTGTTTAGGCAGTGTAGGGAGTCTTGCTGGGGGTGGTGTTTCAGGGTTTAGGGCAGTGCAGTGGTGTTTGGGCAGTGTAGGGGGTCTTGCTGGGGATAGTGTTTCAGGGTTTAGGGCAGTGCAGTGGTGTTCGGGCAGTGTAGGGGGTCGTGCTGGGGCTGGTGTTTCAGGGTTTAGGGCAGTGCAGTGGTGTTCGGGCAGTGTAGGGGGTCATGCTGGGGCTGGTGTTTCAGGGTTTAGGGCAGTGCAGTGGTGTTCGGGCAGTGTAGAGGGTCGTGCTGGGGGTGGTGTTTCAGGGTTTAGGGCAGTGCAGTGGTGTTCGGGCAGTGTAGGGGGTCGTGCTGGGGTTGGTGGTTTTGGGTTTAGGGCAGTGCAGTGGTGTTCGGGCAGTGTAGGGGGCCGTGCTGGGGCTGGTGTTTCAGGGTTTAGGGCAGTGCAGTGGTGTTCGGGCAGTGTAGGGGGTCGTGCTGGGGGTGGTGTTTCAGGGTTTAGGGCAGTGCAGTGGTGTTTGGGCAGTGTAGGGGGTCGTGCTGGGGGTAGTGTTTTAGGGTTTAGGGCAGTGCAGTGGTGTTTGGGCAGTGTAGGGGTCGTGCTGGGGGTGGTGTTTCAGGGTTTAGGGCAGTGCAGTGGTGTTCGTGCCGTGTAGGGGGCTGTGCTGGGGCTGGTGTTTCAGGGTTTAGGGCATTGCAGTGGTGTTCGGGCAGTGTAGGGGGTCGTGCTGGGGCTGGTGTTTCAGGGTTTAGGGCAGTGCAGTGGTGTTCGGGCAGTGTAGGGGGTCGTGCTGGGGGTGGTGTTTCAGGGTTTTGGGCAGAGCAGTGGTGTTCGGGCAGTGTAGGGGGTCTTGCTGGGGGTGGTGTTTCAGGGTTTAGGGCAGTGCAGTGGTGTTCGGGCAGTGTAGGGGGTCTTGCTGGGGGTGGTGTTTCAGGGTTTAGGGCAGTGCAGTGGTGTTTGGGCAGTGTAGGGGTCGTGCTGAGGGTGGTGTTTCAGGGTTTAGGGCAGTGCAGTGGTGTTCGGGCAGTGTAGGGGGTCGTGCTGGGGTAGTGTTTCAATGTTTAGGGCAGTGCAGTGGTGTTTGGGCAGTGTAGGGGGTCGTGCTGGGGGTGGTGTTTCAGGGTTTAGGGCAGTGCAGTGGTGTTCGGGCAGTGTAGGGGGTCGTGCTGGGGGTAGTGTTTAGGGTTTAGGGTAGTGCAGTGGTGTTCGGGCAGTGTAGGGGGTCTTGCTGGGGTTGTGTTTTTGGGTTTAGGGCAGTGCAGTGGTGTTCGTGCAGTGTAGGGGGCCATGCGGGGGCTGGTGTTTCAGGGTTTAGGGCAGTGCAGTGGTGTTCGGGCAGTGTAGGGGGTCGTGCTGGGGCTGGTGTTTCAGGGTTTAGGGCAGTGCAGTGGTGTTCGCGCAGTGTAGGGGGTCATCCTGGGGGTGGTGTTTCAGGGTTTAGGGCAGTGCAGTGGTGTTTGGGCAGTGTAGGGGATCGTGCTGGGGGTGGTGTTGCAGGGTTTAGGGCAGTGCAGTGGTGTTCGGGCAGTGTAGGGGGTCATGCTGGGGGTGGTGTTTCAGGGTTTAGGGCAGTGCAGTGGTGTTCAGGCAGTGTAGGGGGTCGTGCTGGGGGTGGTGTTTCAGGGTTTAGGGCAGTGCAGTTGTGTTCGGGCAGTGTAGGGGGTCGTGCTGGGGTTGTGTTTCGGGGTTTAGGGCAGTGCAGTGGTGTTCGTGCAGTGTAGGGGGTCGTGCTGGGGCTGGTGTTTCAGGGTTTAGGGCAGTGCAGTGGTGTTCGGGCAGTGTAGGGGGTCATGCTGGGGGTGGTGTTTCAGGGTTTAGGGCAGTGCAGTGGTGTTTGGGCAGTGTAGGTGGTTGTGCTGGGGGTGGTGTTTCAGGGTTTAGGGCAGTGCAGTGGTGTTCGGGCAGTGTAGGGGGTCGTGCTGGGGTTGGTGTTTCAGGGTTTAGGGCAGTGCAGTGGTGTTTGGGCAGTGTAGGGGGTCGTGCTGGGGCTGGTGTTTCAGGGTTTAGGGCAGTGCAGTGGTGTTCGGGCAGTGTAGGGGGTCGTGCTGGGGCTGGTGTTTCAGGGTTTAGGGCAGTGCAGTGGTGTTCGGGCAGTGTAGGGGGTCATGCTGGGGGTGGTGTTTCAGGGTTTTGGGCAGAGCAGTGGTGTTCGGGCAGTTTAGGGGGTCGTGCTGGGGGTGGTGTTTCAGGGTTTAGGGCAGTGCAGTGGTGTTCGGGCAGTGTAGGGGGTCTTGCAGGGGATGGTGTTTCAGGGTTTAGGGCAGTGGTGTTTAGGCAGTGTAGGGAGTCTTGCTGGGGGTGGTATTTCAGGGTTTAGGGCAGTGCAGTGGTGTTTGGGCAGTGTAGGGGGTCTTGCTGGGGATAGTGTTTCAGGGTTTAGGGCAGTGCAGTGGTGTTCGGGCAGTGTAGGGGGTCGTGCTGGGGGTAGTGTTTCAGGGTTTAGGGCAGTGCAGTGGTGTTCGGGCAGTGTAGGGGGTCATGCTGGGGGTGGTGTTTCAGGGTTTAGGGCAGTGCAGTGGTGTTCGGGCAGTGTAGAGGGTCGTGCTGGGGGTGGTGTTTCAGGGTTTAGGGCAGTGCAGTGGTGTTCGGGCAGTGTAGGGGGTCGTGCTGGGGGTGGTGTTTCAGGGTTTAGGGCAGTGCAGTGGTGTTCGGGCAGTGTAGGGGGTCGTGCTGGGGGTAGTGTTTGTGGGTTTAGGGCAGTGCAGTGGTGTTTGGGCAGTGTAGGGGGTCATGCTGGGGTTGTGTTTTTGGGTTTAGGGCAGTGCAGTGGTGTTTGTGCAGTGTAGGGGGCCGTGCTGGGGCTGGTGTTTCAGGGTTTAGGGCAGTGCAGTGGTGTTCGGGCAGTGTAGGGGGTCGTGCTGGGGGTGTTGTTTCAGGGTTTAGGGCAGTGAAGTGGTGTTTGGGCAGTGTAGGGGGTCATGCTGGGGGTAGTGTTTTAGGGTTTAGGGCAGTGCAGTGGTGTTCGGGCAGTGTAGGGGGTCATGCTGGGGTTGTGTTTTTGGGTTTAGGGCAGTGCAGTGGTGTTCGTGCCGTGTAGGGTGCTGTGCTGGGGCTGGTGTTTCAGAGTTTAGGGCAGTGCAGTGGTGTTTGGGCAGTGTAGGGGGTCGTGCTGGGGCTGGTGTTTCCGGGTTTAGGGCAGTGCAGTGGTGTTCGGGCAGTGTAGGGGGTCGTGCTGGGGGTGGTGTTTCAGGGTTTAGGGCAGAGCAGTGGTGTTCGGGCAGTGTAGGGGGTCGTGCTGGGGGTGGTTTCAGGGTTTAGGGCAGTGCAGTGGTGTTCGGGCAGTGTAGGGGGTCTTGCTGGGGGTGGTGTTTCAGGGTTTAGGGCAGTGCGTGTGTTCAGGCAGTGTAGGGAGTCTTGCTGGGGGTGGTGTTTCAGGGTTTAGGGCAGTGCAGTGGTGTTCGGGCAGTGTAGGGGGTCGTGCTGGGGGTAGTGTTTCAGGGTTTAGGGCAGTGCATTGGTGTTCGGGCAGTGTAGGGGGTCGTGCTGGGGTGGTGTTTAGGGTTTAGGGCAGTGCAGTGGTGTTCGGGCAGTGTAGGGGGTCGTGCTGGGGGTGGTGTTTCAGGGTTTAGGGCAGTGCAGTGGTGTTCGGGCAGTGTAGGGGGTCGTGCTGGGGGTAGTGTTTCAGGGTTTAGGGCAGTGCATTGGTGTTCGGGCAGTGTAGGGGGTCGTGCTGGGGGTGGTGTTTCAGGGTTTAGGGCAGTGCAGTGGTGTTCGGGCAGTATAGGGGGTCGTGCTGGGGGTGGTGTTTCAGGGTTTAGGGCAGTGCAGTGATTTTCGGGCATTGTAGGGGGTCGTACTGGGGTAGTGTTTTAGGGTTTAGGGCAGTGCAGTGGTGTTCGGGCAGTGTAGGGGGTCATGCTGGGGTAGTGTTTTAGGGTTTAGGGCAGTGCAGTGGTGTTCGTGCAGTGTAGGAAGTCGTGCTGGGGTAGTGTTTTAGGGTTTAGGGCAGTGCAGTGGTGTTTGTGTAGTGGCAGCGCATGCGCTGCGCTGCTAGGCGAGACCTAAAAAGCATTGCACCAAGATGGCTGCCAACACTTCCTGAATTGAAGTGTTGGCAGCCAATTAGAGCCAAGCTCATGCTTGTGTAGTTAGGTCCCTCCCAGATATATAAAGATATTTTTCCTTTAATATCTCAAAAACTACTGAACGGATTTACACCATTTAAAAAAAGGGCGCTTTCTGAACCAAGCACTACCTTTTTGCCAAATTTGGTGTAATTCCGTTCTGCAGTTTTGGCTGTAACCGTGTCTAAAGTTTCCTATGGGAAAATGAATGGGGAAAACACGTTTTGGGACCCCCTTTTTTCTCAGCCCCCGCTTGACGAATCACCCCGAGACTTTCAGGGTAGGAGCGGACCCCCGGGACACTGTAGTTTGCAATGGCAGGACGGGAGCCTCGCGGCTCCCGTCCTGTCATTGCAAACTTGCTTGGATATTGGAAGAGAGAGCAGGAAACCTGCTCTCGCTTCAATATCCAAAGCTGATTGCTTTCCACATGGGGAGCAGCATGTTAGCTGCTCCCCATGTGGAAAAGCAATGCCGGCTCACACAGGAGGCGGGGAGCCGGCTGGGACTGTGGGGGAATTGGGGACCCCCACAGTCCCTAACCAGAGGCCAGGCCCCGGGGGATGGGGTCCCCTGGGCCATAAGTGGCCAGGGAGGGGGCCACGCAGCCCCCTCCCCAAATTTAAAAAAATTAAATAAAAAAATAAAAAAGTGCAAGGCCGGCCCCGGGGATGGGGTCCCGGGGCCTTAAATGGCCTGAGGAGGGGGGCCACGCAGCCCCCCTCCAAATCTATAAAATAAAAACCAAGGGCATGCCCCGGGGGATGGGGTCCTCGGGGCCAATACAGGCCCAGGGAAGGGGGGCCACGCGGCCCCTTCCCGTTTTTTTTTTTATTTAAAAAATAAAATAAAATGCTCAGGCCCCGGGGGATGGGGTCCCCGGGGCCAAAGTGGGCAAGGGAAGGGGGCCACGCAGCCCCCTCCCATTAAAAAAAAAAAATAAAAAAAAACGACCGGCATTGTGCCGGAGGCCCCGCCCCCTCCCTGCAGTACTCTGCAAGCGCGCCCCCTGGCGCGTTTTAAGAAGGGGAAGTAATTCCCCTTGAATACTGGGGGTCCTCGAGGCCAACTAGCCCACCAGGAACCTCCAGTATGCGCCAGGAGGCTGCGTTGCAGAGAGGTGCCCCTTTTTACACCTCTCTGCAACGCAGCTCTGTGGCGCTTTTTAGAAGTACACGGTGGGCTAGTTGGACTCCAGGGACCCTCAGGATTCAAGGGGACTTAATCCCCCAACTTAAAACGCGCCCCTTCCTTTTATTATAAAATGCCTGGGACCTGGCCCACCCAGGCGCTTCTTGAAAAACAAACGTGGGAGCCCCTGCTTATTTTTTTTTTCAGCTGGGGTCATGGATCTGCCTCAATTTTTGGCAACATTTAAAAAAAAATGCTTTTTTGCCCTGGCGGGTTCTTCTGGGTCTCCAGCACCAGAGATAAGTGGTCAGGGAATACGTACCCAGCCCCCTTTTCATTTTTTAAAGCATTTTTTTAGGGACTCAGCTGAAGCCGAGGTCCAAATATGGCTGCCAACCCTTCCTGGTTGTAATGTTGGCAGCCAAACAGATCTCATCACAAGTTTGGGAGGGTTCATGGAGCTGTCACATCCTTGGATATGAAAATTTGAATTTATTTTAATAAGGCAAAACTACTGAATGGATTTACACCAAATAATAAAATCAGTTTTTTCTGGACCAAGAGCTACCATTCTGCCAAATTTGGTGTAGTTTCATATAGCGGTTCGGGCTGTAGTCGTGTCTAAAATCTCCATGGAAATTAACATGGGAAAATACTCTTTTTTACACCCCCTTTTTCTCAGCCCCCACTTGAGGGATCGACCTGAAGCTTTCAATGCACAACAAGAATCATGGCGCACCTTTTTTGGAGTAATAGTTACCTTAGGGCATATATTTACATTTAAGGGGGTTTTTTGGAGGGGGGAGTTTTATATAGCGCAAACTCGACCCGAAGGTATCAGAGCATTTTACATGAGGACCAGTTGCGTTACAGAGGGACACATTCATTTTGTTAGGCACGGGGAGATTAAGTTATTTCTCAGAACTACAGGATGTTGAGCGTCCCTGCCTAGTCTCGAACCCGGTTCCCCAGCTCTGAGATCGACCGCTCTAGCTGTTAGGCTATAACTGCTAAATTTCTATGGTTTTGTTTGTGGAAAATCTGAACCTAACTATAATGCCCCTATAACCATTGGTTGTTAGTTCTATTTCTCAACTATAATGTTTCTCCAACCATTGATTTTTTTAGTACATTTCTATGTTTTTTAATGCTATTTACTAACTATACTTGTACTACAAATTGACCCATAAGTTCAATTTACTAACATACATTTTCACAACTTATAAGGACAATTATTCAGACATTCATTCTTATTATATTTTTTAAAACTAAAATTTAAAAGTTAAGATAAGGTGACTTATGTAGTCTTTCTATAAATGCAATGCACCAAGGGGCATATTAGCAAGACCGGCGATACAATTATCGCCGTTTTAGCGGCAGGAAACTGCCGCTAAAACGGCGATAATGGGCTTGCTAATATGCGTTATGGATTTCAATAGAAGCCCAGGTTAGATGTCCTGCACATCTAACCTGGGCTTCTATTGAATTCTATAACGCATATTAGCAAGCCCATTATCGCCGCTTTAGCGGCAGTTTCCTGCCGCTAAAGCGGCGATAATTTTATCGCCGGTCTTGCTAATATGCCCCTAAGTCTTTCTAATTCTTAAATTCACTTTATGGATCCGTAGATCTAATGTGAATCCTCAGACAAATAAGGGGTCTGCTGGTTATATTGCACACATTCAATAATAAAACAACAGCATACCTAATAAAAACATATGCCATTTCTATAAGTGGGCCACTGCCTGTGTGTGGTGTGTTAGTGGCAGTGTAAGTGACTGTGTGAGTGGTTATATGGGTATGTGAGTGGCTGTGTGGATGTGTAAAATGGATGTGGGAGTGGCTGTGTGGGTGTGTGAGTAGGAGTGTGAGTGGTTCTGTGGGTGTGCGAGTGGGTGGGTGTGTGGGCTGCTTGGGTTTTTTGAGTCGGTCTGTTAGTGGTTGTGTGGGTGTGTAAGTAGGTGTATAAGTATGTGAGTGAGTGTCAGGGTAGGTGAGTGGGTCTGTGAATGGGTGTATGTGTTTTTTTGGGAGGTCTGGATCCAAGAATCCACCTGAATCTACCTGAACCTGCGAGGATCTGAACAGATCCGGGTGGATCCACAGAACCTCCTGGGCTAAAAAAAACATTTTTGGACAATTTCATGCCCATGAGTGATCCCTCACAGACCCTTTCATCAGTCCCATTGGGGTCAGGGTACCTCTTCTCTGCCCCCTTCTCTCACTTTACATTTTGTTTCCCCCCGTGTCTTGATGCACTAAATGGCAGCCACAACTTCCTCTCAGGTTATGGCCAATTAATCACAGCATTGCTGTTGGCGATTGGATCCACAAATCTGCCCAGATCTGCAGATTCACCATGGTGGATCCACATCTCTAGATATAATTAAATCTTTTTACTATAATAGTTATAAAACTATTGAACAGATTGACAACAAATTACAAACAGCACTCTTTCTGGACCAAGATCTAGCTTTCTGTCTAATCTGGTGGAATTCTGTTCAGCAGTTCTGGCTGTAGTCGTGTCCAAAATGCCTAAGGGAAATTGCATGGGGAAAACACGTCTTTGAGCCTCCCCTATTCCCTGGGCTCCCTTGAGAGATCAATCCAAAACTTTCAAGCCATCTGAAGCAACTGGCTAACTAGCTTTGAAAATGTTGTGAAGATTCATCAAACAGCACCAAAGTTATTAGCAAAACAAAAAATGCTTTTCATATGGAAACTAGATCCAAACTATAACTACCTACTGTTGACTGGAGCCTGCAGAAAGTAGGATATGCATCTTATGGTTACCCCCACTTTTTGCTGAATGTAATACTGTTTTTGCTAGTCTGACTGGGATCCTGCTAATCAGGACCCCAGTCTATCTGCTTTCCCCCTAAATGGTTACGTTATGTACTTAGGTACACTCCAGATGGGATACTGGGGTACCCTTGTCAGTCCCTAGGATATGGTACCTATATGCCCAGGGCATAGGTACACCAAAGGCCTCCCATGGGCTGAAGCATGTATTATGCAACCCATGAGAGGCCATGCAAAATGGAACTACAGGTCTGCCAATGCAGCCTGTGTAAGTTGGTGAATACACCACTTACTTAAGATATAGGTTTACTATATCTAAGGGTCACTGCACTTAAAACCTGTAAGTCACCCCTATAGCAGGCCTTGACAATCCTGAATGCATGGTGCTTGGTTCTAAGTGAGAGGGTGTAACTGCATGAGCAGAACACCCCTGCAGCCTACGGAGTCCATTCTCCCAGGTTGTCAGTGAGGCAGTCATTTACGACATATAGAGTGGCATTATGCAATCGCGTGATGACCAACTCTAAAACTGCTGAAACTAACCCTATCGTGTTTGGTGTCAAACATGTTGGAATCATACCCCCACACCAGTAACCAGTGTGGGAGGTATGATTCCACCCCTCAGAAGCGAGCTTTGTGAGGTCCCTGGTGTTCCCGCTACCAGCCTTCTAGTCCCGGACAGCACAAAATGATTTCTGCTGACCAGAGGCACATTTCTGCCCTCCTGCTGCTGAGCCAAGCTCGAGCAGGAGAAGGCAGAACAATAGGTATCCTGTCACAGGGAGGTGTAAGCATCTCCCAGACAGGATTTAGTGTATTAGGGCTAGGTGGGTGCGCTTGCAAGCAACGAAAAGTCTGCATGAGGGGCACATTTGGTGTCCCTGTGCATAGTCCAGTTCAAAGCAGTCCTGGGAGCCGTTGGCTCCCGCTCTGGTGCGAAACTGGACAAAGGACATGGGAGTAACCTCCCCACTGTCCAGGCCCTCCCCTGGGAGGGTCCCCTGAATCATGCCAACCCTCTTCCGTCGGTACATAAGGGCTTACCTGGCTGTAGGACCTTAGATTCCACGTGGACAAGATTCTGAACCATAAAACCACTGAACTTCGACTGGGTGGACACTCTGGACTTTGCTGGACTTCGTTTGGGCCTGACTTCATCTCCATCTCAGTCTGAAGCATCGTCTGTGCCTGTGCACCATACAGGATCCATGCATGACCTGTGGAGCATCAAAGCCTACCAAAGATATGTCCCTTGGAGTGAAGGAGTCACTCCCCTGCATTCGCAGGCACCGCAACACTGCTGTCCGGTCTGCTGACCCTGAGCTCCTACGGTCTCCGAAGGCTTCAGCAATGCAGGAGGTGGGTTTTTACGTCCCTCGAGGCCTGAGCTGCCCTCTCACCAAGTTTGAGGTCAGAATCCCTCATGGGGGCTGCAATACCCGAACCCCTGTGCACAGTGTACATTTGCAAGTGCATATGCTTGTTGGCATTTTCCAAAGAAGTGCATTGGGCTCAGAGTAGCCTCAACCTCTGGCACCATTTCCTAGCAGGAACTCCAGCCTCCTCACACCGAGTGCTCTTGCGACTCCTGTGCCTCTGACCTGTGGGTCCACTTGCGGGTCAACTTTGCTTTTCTTGGGCTCCCCTGGTTGCTCCAGGCTTGCCCTGACTCCCCTTGCTGTGGTGAGTCTCCTGGACCTTGCTGGTCTGAACCGTACACATCCTTGACCTTCTGCGTTGGTTGCCGTTGCCAAGCCTTGTGGGTGCTCCCGCCGGACACCGATCCCTCAGTACTCGACATCCTTTGTGGGATAGCTCGTATTCAGCTCCTGGTTGTCCTCGACAACTCCTGGTCCCCGTAGCTGAGGGGCCAAGAACTCCATCAACGCACCTGAAGCACCCGACATCGGTGGGCATTTGCCTACCGAGTCCCTGGTCCCCCCTGAGTGACCTAGACTCTGTCCCCTCTGCTTTCAGGTACTCTTGCACAAGAATCCACCTTTGGATTCCAACGGAAACTTTTATTCCTTCCAGCAGTGACTGTTCTTCGAAGTCCTCCATTGGGTTTGACGGTGGTGTGGTTTCGGACGCCACTTCAGACCTATGCACCCGGCTTCCCTGAGATAGGTGACTCGGGTATCCCGGTATCCATGGGTGGGGTGGCTCTCCAACCTCCTATCTTCCACGGGGTTTCTTTGAACTCCACTGGCAAGGGTCCTTAAACTCTAAAACTTCAACCGCGACTTTCCCATAGAATTGTACGGAGCACCCATCCTCCATGGGGTCCCTACTTACTCACCTTGGGGTCCCAGCGATTCTACGTCCTCTCGACACTGTCTTGACTCGAGTCGTGGTTCTTATACCTCTTTATTAGTATATGGTTTGGTCCTCCCCCGGGGCCCACTGTGTATTAGTGCTATTTACTGACATTTCTGTGCTTAAGTATTGTGTGCTTTGTGATTATCTCCATGTGGGAGATACTGTGTCGTACTAGATAGTGTTACATTAATAAATAAAACATTTTATAACTACTGTGTGGTTCTCCTTTAATTTAACCAATACTATAAGGTTGCATTCTGGTAAAACAAGCTGCTTAACATTCTTTCAAGAATAAGCCTGAAGGCTGCTCTCCACTTGGATAGCTTTCTAAGGTTATCTTTGACCTCCTAAATCACCATAAGGGTTGTTTGGACTGGTGCAAGGTGCCCACTTTAATTACATGGACAGTATATACCAGGCCAACTTCTCGCAGAGCCCCACCTTCCCTGAACCATTCATTGCCTGTGGTCCCCATCTCCTGGTCAGGCTCACATGGTATTTCCCGGGGAGCCCACCCCTGGGACATAGTGGTTTCCCTGCCCACACTGGCGTGCACATGGAAAACTGTGTTTGGCACAAGCATTTTCAAAACTCCTGCCAAGCAGGAGCAAACATCAAGTATGCTCCCAGCGGGCGGGAGCTTTCAAAAATCTCCTGCCTGCTGGGTACAAACTTTTGTTCTGTTTCCCTGCCCGTAACTAAGCGGGCATGGAAACAGATCAAAATATACAGATCGAAATATTGCTCTTGCTCACAGGGAGCATCATTAGTTTCAGAGGCTTATGCATATAATATTCAAAGATGTTAAAAATGTATTGTTTTTTCAAGATGATATTCTGGAGATGGGTAGAACTAGAAAAGACCACAAGCAGAAAATCACATGAGTACTGAGTATTCTAGAGCAGAAAGAGTTGACAGCAGAATTTAGCAAGTGTGGGTTTGCGAAGGAACAGGTCACATACCTTGCCCATGAGGTCAATGGGGAAGGAATCAAACCTAAAAAAGAATTATTAGAGGTAATCAGAGAGGTACCTTCACCAAAAAAATAAGGATTACATACAAGCATTTTTGGGGTTGGTGGAATTCTACTCTAAATTTGTGAGGGATTTCTCTTCAAAAAGATATGAGTTAAGACAGCTTCTTAAGTTGAAAAACAAATATGAGTGGTTTGAACAGTGTCAGAAAACATTCCTTTACTTAAAGTCTGACATTTGTAATGCTCCACCTTTACAAGGTTTAGTGCTTGAAAATACTGAAATACTTAAGATTTCAGAGGCATATCCTGCATACTTTGAAGAGCTAACAAGAAATTTAGAAGCTCTTAATCTTCTGCAGACAACAAATGCTTGCAGGAGGTCACCATTCTATTGAATTAGGAAATATTTCATGTAGTTCCAGCTCAAGAGATGACTTTCTCAGGAGTGCACTTCTGCATGCAAATGGGAAATATTTTCCAGTGGATATCAAGCTGTCTCTCCAGAGCCATCTCTGAGATCTTTTATGAAAGAACAGTGGCTATGTAAAAGCTCATGTAAGGGTTCATGGTCTGATGCTGGCAGGAATTGCAGTATTCTGTTGAATTTGGTTGCATTTCAAACACTTGGTTCATAAATGTTTGAATTATTGGGATCCCTTTGATCATGGAACATGGTCTGCCTAATTGCAGTATCCTGTAAGCTTTCGAACCAGCTCCCTTTATGGTTGTAGAAGGCATGTTTAGCAGAGTGGTTCTATTTAAGCCTCCAATTTATAGATAGTGACCACAAATGCCAGTGCAGTAAGGTGGGAAATCACACTGAAGAACATATCAGTTGATGGCAGATGGTTATGATGGGAGGCCAAACAGACATCAAATTAGAGAGAATTGGAGGTGGTTTATGGAGCTCTAAAAGCATTATTTCAATGATACAATGTCATACATTCAGGGTCCAGATGGCTAACCAGGTGACACAGCATACATACATTGCAAGGGTGGTACAAGGTGTTGGAAACAGGAGCAGATAGCTCACTCCAAGGCAATAGGGTCAGAGCAGAATCTTTTTTACCTAAATTATACATTTCAAGAAGCTATAGACAACTCAGTGACAAATCACATGAACAACATGGTTCCATCTTCAGTAGACTTCCACCTTTACCCCAGAGTATTTATATTGATAACTGCCAAGGTAGGGTCGCTGAGGTTGGACCTTTCTGCTTCCAGGGTAGATGCTCTTCTACCACTTTTTTTGCTCAGGGACAGCATATACACTGACTTTGGCAGGGGATGCCCTGCTCTTTCAGTGGCCGCAATGGCTTCTATTCACTTTCCCTACAAATCCCTTCCTCCTGAAAGAACTCTGGAAGATTCAAAGGAAGATATTGCTAGTGCTTATCCTAGTAGCTCCATTTTGGTTATACAGGACATGGTTTCGTCAATTAAAGCACTTAGGTCAGGGTCAACTATTGGCAATTCTAGATGACCTGTCTCCTTTCCTTTAGCCGGATCATATTCAACCTTCTCTGACCTATCTCAGTCAATGGCTTTGTGGTTGAAAAGCCAGTACTTCAGCTTTTGGACTCTTCAGAGGAAGTTGTAAACTCTATCCAGCAGAGTTGTAGGCCAATAAACAGAACATTCAATGCCATTCATTGTTTGCATTTCTAACAATGGTGTCCTGTGAAAGAAGTACCAGCTGTGTCTTGGTCATCTCGTAACATAGAGTACAACAGCCAGTCATTGGAGGGTTTTTCGTATCGAGTGGAGACACGTTTCCTTAAACCGGGACGTGTACAGCAGGGATTCTGCTGCTGTACTCACTGTATTTATCAGATGGAACTATGTGCCTTGTGTTATTTTTATACGAGCGTTTATGCTTCTGTGACTCTCTACACATTATGAGTTCTATTCGTTAAAACTGAAAAACAACAAGCATTCGGCTCAACACCACTACTGCAATATATCCCATATTATTGAGGGATTTTGAAGCTTTAAGTTACGTCCTTCTCAAGAAATTTTGGAGCCTTGAAGAAGTCATTTTTCGACGAAACTCGTGTCGGCTGTCAGCATCTACAAAACCTACTACGTGTCTGTGAGAAGTTGGCCTGGCATATGCTGTCCACTAATTATAGTGGGCACCTTGCACCAGTCCAAATCGACTCTTATGGTAGGTAGGTTAAAGACAACCTTATTGAAAGCTATCCTAGTGGTAGCTATGGAGAGCAGCCTTCAGGCTAAGTCTTGAAGGAATGTAAAGCAGCCTGTTTTACCAGTCTATAATCTCTTGAGTGACCAAATGAAAGAGCACCACACCAGGTATATATTCAAAATATATGTATTTATTACTAAACACACCCCTCTAGTCTCTTTATGAGGCTAGAGTTCAAAGTACATAGGTTATAAGATCTTAAATCACAGTAATAGCACAAATACACGTTTGGGCCCTAGGGGTGTACCAAACCATATACCAATAAAGTGGTATGCGAACCACGACTGAACTAGACACTAGGCCTAGAGCCTCTAGAAGTGCTTGGACCACAAGGAACCACCCAAGGTAGTGACACAGGGGACCCACGGGAGACGCGTGCAGTGTAAATACACAACCGCGATACACCGTTAACTTCTATGGAGAAAGTCGGGATCGGGAAAATAGAGGAAAGGGACACTTTAAAGAGGACTAGGACAAAACCCTTTGAGATCTAGGACTTTGAAGAGTCTCTACCCACGGGAGCACCGGAGTACTCGTGTTACCTCACCCAGGGAAGCCGGGTGCATAGGTGCCTTTCGGGGTCGGGTTTCGTCGTCGTTTCTTATGGCGATCTGCTGCAAAGTGCTGCTGGCGACCAGGAGAAAAGTGTCCGGGTGGATCCAAGAGTGGATCGGAGTTCTGAAGAACCTGAAAGCAGAGGGGACAGAGTCTGGGTCACTAGCCAGTGACCAGGAGGGCGATGGACAGATGCCCACCGATGTCGAGTGCTTCAAGATCGTTGACGGTCGTCTTGACTCTTCAGCCACGAGGTCCGGGAGGCGTTGTCGGCAACCAGGAGCAGGATTCGGGCTGCTGCTCGATGTCTGTCGAGTGCAGAGGTGTCGGCGACCAGATTGGACCCAACAGGCCTTGGCAACGGCAAGTCTCAAGTAAGATGTAGATCGTCGATGATGCAGACCAGCAAGGTCTGGGGAACTCACCCAGCAAGGGTAAGTGAGGGCAGGCCTGGAGCAACCAGACTGCCAAGTAAAGAAAAGATTGGCCTTCGGTAAGGGCTACTAGCCAACGGGCTAGCGACCGCGAAGGAGCCTCGTGACGCCGCACGTGGAGCTGGCTTACAGGACACTCGTGGAGTGGGGGCCAGTGATCTTCGGTGCAGGTGGTGCTGGAGGCTAGGGCTACTCGGAGCCCAAAGCACGACTTCTTGGGAGACCCAGAAGATGGTGCACTTGCAAGTGTGCTCGGTGTCCAGGGGTCACGGTCTCAAGTCACCCACGATAGCCACGGGCCTCAGCTTTGCTGGGGACTCAGGGTAGCCTCGGGGAAGTCTGAGAATCCACCTCTGGTGATGCGATGACTTCGGCGTCCGACGGGAGCTTCAGTAATGCAAACCGGACAGATGCTTCTTTGGTGCCTGCCAAGCAGGGGAGTCACTCCTTGACCCCAAGGGAGATTCTTCAGTCCTCTAATCGTGAGTAGAGCGTCGAAGGTCCAGGATTCTGTTTCAGAGTTTCGTCCAGGTATAATCTAAAGTCCTAAGGACTGGGTTCCTACCTTTATTCCAAAAATAGGGGATGGACTACTCTGTGGCCCCACCTATGGGTGGGTCAGGGCAGAGGGTGGCTACACCCCTTTCCCTTTGTCCAGTTCGCGCCAAAGCAGGGGCTGCAAGCCCCTGATCCGGTTTGAACTGGGGTATGCACAGGGACACCAAATGTGCCCCCAGTGCAGGACTTCAAAGCACCCAAGTGCTCCCGCCCAGCCCCAATACACATTGTCCTGTCTGGGGAGGTGGTCACACCTCCCTGGGACAGGAAACCTATTGTCCAGGCCTCCCCTGCCGGAGTTTCGTCCAGCAGCAGGAGGCCAGACTCGTGTCTGTGGCAGCAGCATCCATTTTGTGATGCCAGGGCTCTGGAAAGAAGTTACCGGACTCGTCAGAGTTAACATGCCTTTCCCTCTAGAAGGGTGGAATGCTACCCCCGCCGCCAGGATTGGCGGGGGGTAGTATTCCAAGATGTTTGACACCAAACACGACATGTTTAGGTGCAGCCATTCCATAGTTAGCATTTTACCGCGAGGATATAATGCGTTTAAGAGTATATGGTCAGGCTGCACTACAAACAGCATCAGAGATGGTCTCCGAACGCTGCAGAGGGGCCCTGCTCATGCAGGGGCACCCTCTCACATAGGAACCATGCACTCTGCCTTTAGGATTGATAAGGCCTGCCTTAGGAGTGACTTATAGGTTTATATGTGTGTATGCTTTTAGTGATATAGGTAACCTATACCACAGCAAGGGGTGCATGCACCACCTTACCCAGGCTGCAGTAGCAGACCTGTGGTGTCAGTTTGGATGGCCTACCAGGGGTGGCATAATACATGCTGCAGCCCCTGGCAGGCCTCTGAGGTACCTATGCCCTTGGTACATAGTATACCATATACTAGGGACTTACAAGGGCACTCCAGATCCCAATCAGTGATGTGCCTAAGGCACATGGAGACCCTTTTAAAGAGGAAACAGCTAGGCTGGGGTTCTGAATAGCAGGGCCCCAGCCAGACTAATGTCGAAAACCAGTGAAGTATCAGCAAAAAGTGGGGGTACCCCTGTGAAGCAGATCCTACTCTCCTACACAACCCCCCCAAACGTAGGGACATTAAACTAACCTTGCCCAGTTAAGTCTTCATGTTCTAAGTGGAAATACCTAGAGAGTCCATCTGCATTCGCATGGTTACTCCCAGGCCTATGTTCCACTGTAAAGTCCATCCCCTGTAGGGAAATGGACCACCTAAGCAGTTTGGGGTTTTCACCCTTCATTTGTTTTAGCCATAAGAGGGGCTTATGGTCTGTCTGAACCAGGAAGTGTGTACCAAACAAGTATGGCCTCAACTTCTTCAGAGCCCAGACCACAGCAAAGGCCTCCCTCTCTATGGCTGACCAACGTTTCTCTCTAGGGGTCAGCCTTCTGCTAATAAAAGCTACTGGCTGATCCTGACCTTCTTCATTCAATTGTGACAGTACAGCCCCTACCCCCAATTCAGATGCATCTGTTTGAACAATGAACTTCTTGGAGTAATCAGGACTCTGCAGAATTGGAGCAGTGCACATGGCCTGCTTGAGGTCATCAAATGCCTTCTGACAGCTAACTGTCCACTGAACCTTTTGGGCATTTTCTTAGAAGTTAAGTCATTCAAGGGTGTCACTATTGATCCATACCCCTTGACAAATCTCCTATAGTACCCAGTCAGGCCTAAGAAGGCTCTCACCTGAGTCTGGGTAGTGGGAGCAGTCCAGTCCATGATGGTCTGGATCTTGCTCTGCAAAGGTTGAACCTGGCCTCCACCCACAAGGTGGCCCAGGTACACAACCTGACTCTGCCCTATCTGGCACTTAGTGGCCTTGATAGTCAGGCCTGCCTTTTGCAGGGCCTGTAGAACATTCCTGAGGTGGACCAGGTGATCCTCCCAGGTGGAGCTAAAGACAGCAATATCATCTAGATAAGCTGCACTATAGGCCTCCAGTCCTGTGAGAACTGTGTTCACCAACCTCTGGAAAGTGGCAGGTGCATTTTCAGACCAAAGGGCATCACCACAAATTGGTAATGCCCACTAGGGGTTGAAAATGCTGTTTTGGGCTTTGCAGCATCAGCTAGTCTGATCTGCCAGTAGCCAGCTGTTAGGTCAAATGTGCTGAGATATTTGGCAGA
>CAWUFW010027542.1:0-26168 GCA_963921515.1 Calotriton arnoldi | reverse complement strand
AATAGCATCATGGGAGTCGCAGTCACACATATTGCCCCCCCCACAACTGTCCCATCAACACCACCATGAACCATGCGCACATCACAGGGAGTGGAGAAGGACTCACAAGATGGCTGACACTGGCTACTGCTGTGAGGAGCACAAGGCCCTGCTGGCAACTGTGCACCAACAAACAGCAGGACACCACTGACTGACATCCTGAGAGACAACTTACACTCCCTGCAATGCAAGCACGTTCCATGGTGGGATATCTGGCTGGCTGGGTGGGAAGGGGGACTTGCAGCACTGACCATAGTCACCAGCACCTCCCCTCACACCCCCCCCAACACAAACTCCACAGTACCCACCTGGTAGAATGCAATGCCCTCCATCCTAACACAAGATCCCACAAAGCACCACCACCCTGGCTTATGTTGTGTGAAGCACAGGGACACTCTTGGGACTCTTAGCCAAACAACTGCCAGGACAACACTCCCAGCCATCCTGTCAGCACAGCCAGCCCACCCCACAGGGAAGCAGAGTCAAAAGGAAGGAAGCATGGGCATGCTGGGAAGGGGGTGGAGGCAATAGCATGATGGGAGTCGTAGTCACAGACATTGCTCAGCCTCACAACTGGCCCATCAACACCACCCTGAACCATGCTCACATCACAGGGAGTGGAGAAGGACTCACAAGATGGCTGACACTGGCTACTGCTGTGGGGAGCACAAGGCCCTGCTGCCAACTGTGCACCAACAAACAGCAGGACACCACTGACTGACATCCTGAGAGACAACTTACACTCCCTGCAATGCAAGCACGTTCCATGGTGGGATAACTGACTGGGTGGGTGGGTGGGTGGGAAGGAGGTCTGGCTGTCAACCAAACACAATCAATGCAGACCATGTTCACACCCCAGAGAATACATAGAAATGCCCAAATAATGCAGGACAATGTGCCACACCAATATCAACCCCTGACTGTGACGACTTAGGACAATACAATGTACAGGCCCGCACCCCGAGGCACAGTCACAACTGTCAGGTGTGTCAACCACTGATGCCTGCAGAAACATGACATACATTGTTTGTGTCTCCCAAAAACAGGTGATGATAGGGACACAGCAGCAGACGCTGAGGAGTCCCAGTCCCAGGCTCAAGAGGATGCCGAGCTCACTGGCGTCGTACAGCCTCTGTCCTCCTCGGACGATGAACAACCTGGCACATCCGGTGCAAGTCAACATGCTGCACCAGCAGGACCACCAGCTGCAGCACCAGCAGGTCCACCAGCTGCACCCCCTGCACCCACCCCTCCAACGACTGTCACCACGAATACCATCCCTGCCGACATGGACAGAATAAGGAACAACACCAGCGCAGTGACCCTGGACCAACCTGGGGCCATGGACACCACCACCACCACCAACCCCCAAGGTGGACCAGGGTTATCTGTGCGTGCAACTGCACACACTGCACATGTCAGCAGGGGTGGTGGGAGGGGTGGGGAGACAGAGGTCGCTGCTTGCAGACGTTGCTGGTGTGCATGAAGACCCACAACTGGTACGCATAGCTGATGCGTACCAGTCCAGCACCGGAGAGCTCAGCCAGGTAGTGGGGCTCCTCAGAGACATCAAACAGCAGCAGGCTGCCCATCATGCCCGCTTGGACTCCCACATGTCCCAAGTGGAGTCACACATGTCACGTGTGGACTCCCACATGTCACGTGTGGACTCCCACATGACCCGCGTGGAGTCCAAGTGGGATGTACTACATGAGATGACGGCGGTGCACAGGGACATTTTACAATGCCTCCGCCAGATGAACAGCAACCAGTCCACACCTCCCTGTGTGCCAACAACATCTGGTACCGAACAAACTGCAACTGCCACAGGGAGGGAGGAGGACTCTGGCGGAGAGTCCCCTGCACCGCAGCAGCCTGCACTTGAGGGCCCCCCCAAGAAGAGGGGTCGTCCGAGGAGGGGAAAGTGAGAGGCTGATGGCCAAGCGCAACTCCCAGGAAGCCAGAACCTGTTCTGGATTTTCGCCTTTGTGCACAGACTGTTCACCCTGTTGATGGCAACACTACTCCCACACATTGCATGGGGAGTACAAGTTGGAACAATGTGTCAGACAACTGTGGCCCCGATACTGGGGATCCTGTCTACCTGGACTTTCTATTCATCTAGGAACTTGGGATTGCAAGATTCATGTACAGCACAATCCATCCTATGCACTATTATCACAACACTAATACACCATACTTGCCTCTGTCGTGATTCCAACGTGGGTGCTGTTATGGGGATGATGAACTGCAAAATTACACAGTGTATGCGAACTGCAACAGCAAGGACAACACAGGCATGTGAGTACAGGCAACGTGACACATATGAGGGAGACACACCACCAGGGCTACACAACACATACACACCTAGGCCATCTGACTCATTGCCTACACTGATGTTGCCAGGGAAGACGGTGCAATGCACAGACACCACACCCATTCCCAGTTGTAGTCAAGTAGCCCACAGGTGCAGTAAGCAAATGGCAGTCAAATGTGTGACCACAGACAACGCACATCACTAAGTGAAGCACAGGTTTATTACACAGTAGCAACATGCCGTAACCACTACAGATGCAAGAGTAACCCCACCTGGTAGCGGGCACACAGTCAACAACTGTAGACAGAAGGAAGTCCATGGGTGTGGCGCACATCACCTGTAGGGACACAACAGCTACCAGCCTGGATGTGCAATCACGTCGTCGGGTGGACACAGTTGACCAAACGAATCTGAAAGTACCCTGTGAAGGACAGAAATGACACACAGTCAAAAGCAATGCAGTACAGGACAGAACAGCAAAACTCATGCACAATACATGTTACAAGATACCCACCCAGAACCAAGTTAGCATGTCAACACTGTTGGGGAGTACAGCCCACCTGTCACCACACATCGCAACACACATCCTGTCAAGTAGCCCATGGACACACTCCAACAGCACCAGAGCACCACCCACACATCAGGCCAACTCACATCATTCACATGACACCTCAGGATACTCACATTCAGCTAAAGAAGTTGGTGATGAGCTGTGTGCGGACATCACCATCACCATCATCATCATCATCGTCACTGGCATCGTGGTCCAGGCCAGGATCCTCCACAGGTGGCGGATGTTGGTCATCGTCATCCTGGATGAGAGGCAACTCCTTCCGCACTGCCAGGTTGTGGAGCATGCAGCAGACGATGATAATCTTGCACACTTTCGCAGGGGCATATGGGAGGGACCCTCCGGTCTTGTCCAGGCAGCGGAAGCGGCTCTTCAGGAGACCAAAGGTCCGCTCAATCACTCTCCTGGTCCGACCATGTGCCTCATTGTAGCGCATCTGGGCAGGTGTCACAGGGTTCCTGAGGGGTGTCAGCAACCACGGCATGTTGGGGTATCCCGAGTCACCTACGGACAGACAAGTGCACATCAGCTGACTTGGAAAAGTGGGCGGAATACTACAGATCAGATCACACACAATGGCACAAAGTCAGTACACACCGACAAGCCAGGCACGCTGGTTCTGCATCTGTGCCATCAACCTAGGGATGCGACTACTCCTCATCACAAAGGCATCGTGTGCTGAACCAGGGAAACGGGCACACACGTGTGTGATGGTCATGTCTGCAAGACACACCACCAGTGCATTGACCGAGTGGTAGTGCTTGCGGTTCCTGTAGGCCTGCTCCTGGGCCTGTGGTGGTACCAAAGCCACATGTGTCCCATCAATGGAGCCAATGACATGCGGCATCCTCCCCAGGGCATAAAAGTCACTCTTCACGTCAGTGAGTCGTCGCAGTCTAGGGAAATAGATGTACCGGTTCAGGAAGAGCAACATTGCCGCCAAAACATCGCGGAGCACACGGCTGAACATGGTCTGTGACATCCCACCAGCAGACGCCACAGTATGTTGGAAGGTACCGGTGGCAAAGAAGTGTAGGGCTGCCATCACCTTCACCTTGGGGGTCAGCGCTGTAGGATACGGCCGGCCAGGCTGCAAATGTGGGGACAACTGCACTGCAAAATCCTCAATCAGCTGCCTGGTGAAGCGGTACCGTCGGATGCTGTCCCGTTCCACCATCGTTGCCAGGTCTGGGAATGGCCGATGGACAGCAGGAGCCCTGCAGTGCAGAGGAGAAGTAAGCAAGATCGTCAGTCACCCCACATATGCGGCATTGAACACACTCAAGATCCCAACATACATCATCATGAGGCACAACTACATGAAGTGTGCAGTACCGGAACGACATTTATGGTACATACATGGCCAACATCTGTCAACACGGTCCTACAGGTGGCATCAATTTGTCCCAGGTTGGCCCATTGGATATCATGATGCTGTGTCACAGTCACCCCCCCAGTGTCATGTGAGGACAGATGTGCCCCAGGCACCACAGCTCAACGACAGGCACATTCCCAGGGACCCTGTAATGCCACATGGACACTGGCATCACCTGGAGTATCATGTGTACACCACAACAAAACAAACATGACCCCCACAGGTAGTGGCCACACTTGCCATGGCAGGAGAGCCATGGACGTCTGTGACACACACGCACAACATCAGAGTCCATGCACACACAACGTGGATGTGGAGACTGTCTCCCATTGTGCACATGAAATCAGAGACATTGTAAACACTACATGCACAAAGACTGTGGAGGGCCATCACTATTGTGCCACTGGGACACCCTGGCTCAAACATACCGTCCCACATGGGACTCACGGGGTATGTGACATGACATACACAAACACCACTGTGAAATGTGACCATGGCACATGCACAGATATGAACAGTTGCACATCACAGTGGTCACGTACACGTAACACCCATGATCCTGTCCCCATGAACACATGCACAGCCTGGGGGTGGCTGCCCACAGGTGACACCCACAGGACAACATGTACACCAACATACACACAATAGGAAATGCAGCCTTACATGCCTTATGATAAGGTTTGGACAGGCTGTCGTGATGTAGGTGTGCCCCTCACTCCCTGGGAGCTATCTGTGGCTGGCATATGTCCATCTGAGACAGGCATGCTGACATATGCCAGTCACATGTACAGTGATGCGTTGTACTGCAATGGACCGATCGGTGCCTCCGGCCGGCCCATTGCATTCAATGTGTGCGGGTACGCGTTGTACCCCTGTGCGCGTTGAACAGCAATGGACCGATCGGTGCCTCCGGCCGGCCCATTGCATTCAATGTGTGCGGGTACGCGTTGTACCCCTGTGCGCGTTGAACAGCAATGGACCGATCGGTGCCTCCGGCCGGCCCATTGCTTTCAATGTGTGCGGGTACGCGTTGTACCCCTGTGCGCGTTGTACTGCAATGGACCGATCGGTGCCTCCGGCCGGCCCATTGCATTCAATGTGTGCGGGTACGCGTTGTACCCCTGTGCGCGTTGTACTGCAATGGACCGATCGGTGCCTCCGGCCGGCCCATTGCATTCAATGTGTGCGGGTACGCGTTGTACCCCTGTGCGCGTTGAACAGCAATGGACCGATCGGTGCCTCCGGCCGGCCCATTGCTTTCAATGTGTGCGGGTACGCGTTGTACCCCTGTGCGCGTTGTACCTCAATGGACCGATCGGTGCGCACCCATTGACAATGGGCTTGCCTGGCAACGGACGCGTTTTCGAATATTCGAACGAGTCGGTTGCTGGAAAATCAGTTGGTCACCCACAACAATGTTGCAAAATCATGTATGTCATGAAGTTGAAATTTTGAAGGATGCTGTGGGCGTGTTTTGGTGCTGCTATTCCATGGATTGGCCATATTCAGAAGATGCAAACGACTTGGACCTATCACTTTGGACACAAGGGACAGTATCTGCCTCTCCAGCACATATATATTGCTGCATGTTCCCCTGAGAGCCCACTTGCCTGCACTACATGCTCCAGGACGACATCTGCCACTGCACTGCTGCTGTCTCTGCCCCTCTGGACCCTGCAATGGCACGTACTGTGGAGAGAGCCCCAGCCTTCAGCCTTGAAGAGAACCAGGCCCTGCTGGACAGCCTACTTCCACAGTACAGCAAGCTGTATGGGACACCAGGGGAGCAGGTGAGTGTTCTGTGCACTGCCTTTCTGAATGTGCATTTTGTCTGACTAGCAAGGCTGAGAGTCAGCACACCACTGGCTAGCAGGCTCACTGAGTAGTTGTCACCCCCATAGTGTGTAGTGACTTGCACTGGACAGGTATGGTGCAGTGACAGTGCTTCTGAACAGGGTTTTACTCCCCATGCTATGATACCATGTAGTGACTTCTGGAAAACTGTCCATGGGCAGCCGTGCACTGCCTGGGTACACCATGTGCCCCTGTGATTGCGACATGTATATGCAACTGTGTCATGCACGGATATGTTGCATGTGTAGTAATGTCCTTATCACTTTGTCATCCTGACAGGCTTCTGCCCATCGGAAGCATGAGATCTGGAAGGACATCGTCCGGGCTGTCCGGTCCGTGGGGGTCTACAAGCGCCGGATCCGCAACTGCCAAAAGAGGTGGCAGGACCTTCGGGGCTGGACCCGGAGGATTGCACGGGTCCAGCTGAAGCTGTCGCCTCCTCGCAGGAGGGCGGAACACGGACCCTGACCCCCCACATGCTCAGGATCCTGGCGGTGGTCTTTCCAGACCTGGATGGGCAGCTGAAGGCCAGAGAGCAGCAAGGAGGGGGTGAGTCAAAGACTGCACTGTGTACTCTGTCTAACATGTTATGTGCCCTCCTCGGGCCAGGTTGAACTGCCACAGTACAGCAGTCATGTTGTCCAGGAGCCATGTCCCTCTATTGTGCACTGCCCACTCCTCATCTGATACCCAGGTGTGGCCCTTACATGCAGGGAATTCTGTCACTTAGGACTGTGTCCTTGCAGTTTGCTTGACTCAAGGTGGGAGACAGCATCTGTTTCCCTGACTCTGTGGTGGGCATCATGGGTGGGTCCATTGCTTACACAATGCCTGTATTCTGACATGTATTCAGCGTGTTACTTTGATCTGTGGTCCAATTGCTGAGCTGATCCACCACATGTGGCTGGGGTACCTGGCACACACCCATGCTGCGGGTGGGAACAATGTTTGGGCCCCAGGAGTATGTATATGACGTGTGTCACACATACTTAGCCAGCTGCCTACAGTCCAGGGCTCATCCCTCATTCATGTGGGGCTGGACAGTCATGCCTACTCCAGGCCATACAATACACTCTGTACTCCCACTCCCGTGTATCAGAGGACACATTGTGCACAGTGATTTGCCCCTCAGGTGTCTGCCTCTGTGTCAGTGTGCTGTGGATTAGTCGCCAGGACTGCTGTGGAGTTTCTTGGTAGGGGCTCAGCATGCCACTGGAGATGTGACCATAGGAGACGATACTTGTGTGACACATAGGTGTCTGATCAGCTGCCCATGCAGACTGGGGCATGTAAATGTGAAGTTCAGGCAGCTGTTCCCCATGCACAGCAGAGTGTGAGGGGCTCAGGTTCAGAGGGTAGTGTCACAGGTCTCCCATATGTCCAATAGGTATGACCTGGACAGATGAGGGTTAAGAGGATGTGTTGTGGGGGGATGTACATGTGCACTTGTGCAGCTCCAGGACTTGCATTCCCCATGACCTACTATTGTGACACAGTGCAGAGTGTTGTTGTCTGGCTGCAAAGTCATACATCACTGAGACAGTGATGTATGACTTTGCAGTCATGCCTCCGCCATGGCATGTGTCTACTGATTGGTGATCCTGCAGGGGAGTGACATGTGCTACATGCACACCATAGTGGCGCTGGCTATCAGGACATGGGTGCATCATGGTGTCTGTCGCTGGTATGCATCACATGCATTTCCTATTTGACTCTGGGCATCCCTTACATCCGTAAACCTGTACTGACTCAGTGGCAAGAGCTGTGATGTGTCCACACCGTGTCCTCTGCACTGTCCAACTACTGTGTACTTGGTGCATGTGTCAACACTGGGGTGTTGCAATCCAACAGACACCAGACAGATGGGTGCAAGGCCATGTGGGATGTGAGTGCCATGCTTGGCATCAGACTGACAATTGACTTCTCCTGTTCAATTAGTGCACTTTTAGCAATGTACAACTAATGATGCCAGGGCTTGCTCTGTGATGTGCTGTGCTCACAGTGGTGTGTGCGTTATGTGCAGGTGACTGATGTCTGTCTGTTTCCCCATTGTTTGCAGATACATCCACGGCCACGGAAGGGGACAGCTCCACGGACCAGGAGGAGCCGGAGAGCCAGACTGGGTCAGCAGCCGAGGAGTGGTCGGAGGGACCCAGTGGCACGGAGGGCGAGGGAGCCACACCGAGGAGTCCTCAGCAGCATCCACCTCAGCTGAGGACCAGAGCAACTCGGAGGATGACTCCCTTGTGGAGGCGGGTGTCAGCAGCCACCACACCCCAGCTAGTGTTGCTGTCCCCGCCACCACCAGCACCACCACCGCCCTCCCATCGGCTCCCATTCCCCAGGTCCGTGGAGGCTCCCATGTCCGGGAGCGTGTCTCCTTTGGGCCAGGCACCGCACCCCCTGCCCCTGTGTCCCCTGCTGCCCTGAGTGAGGAGTCTGTGTACCTCCTTCGCCAGCTCCATGTAGGGCAGACAGCCATGCTGAGTGTCCTCCATGCGCACACCGCGCTGTTGACTCAGCTGGTGTCGTTCATGGAGGGCATCTCATCGGGCATGTCTGACCTACAGAGGGGCAATAGGTCCATGGACTCCTCCCTGACGGCAGCAGTGTCCCTCCTCAAACGGTCCCTCACCCCTCCTGCCTCTGCTCCATCCACACTCCCCAGCACCTTACCCATCCCAGGCACACACACACTGGCACACACCAGCACACACACATCCAGCACACTGACACACACGCCAATGACAAAACGCACACGCACGCACATTCAGGGGACTGAAGCCAGACTCACAGGGGATGGGGCCCTGGAACACACACACGCATCCACATGCACTGCGCAGTCCTCAGTTCCCTCTCCCTCCAAAGCACCCTCCTTGCCTCACCTCCAACCCCAAAGTCACAGCAGCTCTTCCTCTGTGACCTCGGCCTCTTCCCCACCGATGAAGCTGCTCCAGCATCCCGGGGGAAGAGGAAGCCCACCCACACGGAGCAGAGTGCCCCTCGCCCCCGGACACCCTCCCCCAGGCGCAGACGGACTGAGGCCCCCACCCGCAAGTCCCCCGGAGTGCTAAGAGCAAGACCCCGCCACCGCCCTGCAGCTCAGGCACAAGGTCTCCGTCCTCCATCCCTCAGGCCCCCACTGCACAGGTGCCCCCACCACACCCTGCCCCAGGTTCCCCCACCCACAGATATACCATCCCCAAGATGCTCCGGCCTTCTCCCCTGCCACTTGCTCTCCCAGCACCACACCCCCCGCTGCGCTTGTCTGTGCCACTGATGTGGTGAGGGTGTCCCCCCTCTGTCCAACCCACCTTGCCTGTTCCCCATTCTCCTCCCCTGGAGGTAGGCACTGCAGTGGAGTCCACTACCGCCCTGTCTGACTTGGGCACTGCAGTGGCGGACCTGTCCACCCCATCTGCAGGGTCCACTGCAGTTGTGCCGGCACCCACGACATCTGTGTCATGCCCCCCAGTTGTGCCGGCACACACCATGTCAGACACCTCCACTGCAGTTGTCAGTGGCTCTCCAGCACCCACCACCCCTTCCCTGACTCCCCTGGTGAGCCCTGATCCTGTCCCTGCGGTGCCTGGCCTGCCCCCGGTTGCCCCTCCTAGTGGATTGTCCCTGGTATTGTGCAGGCATGCGTAGGGTGACATCTGCCAGTGTCACCCTGTTTGAACTTTGACAATGGACTGGCCATTGGCCTTTGCTCTTTTTCAGGACTTCGTTTGGCCTCAACACATATGCTGAATAAAGCAACTTTCTTTTCTCTAGTGCTCATGCTTCAGATGTACATGTTGTTGGTGCAGCTAACCATGCCCTTGCTGCAGTGATGGTGATATCTGGTCTCATGATTATGAAGTGTTACTGTGCAGGAACCCATGTGGTCCAGGGGGAATGTGTCCTATCATGTGGTGTATCCATGTCATCAATAGCAGCATCTGAGGGTGTCATGTGTTCAGTATTTGGCAATGGGTTTCCTACTTACATTGGCAATTTCATATCTGTGGCTTCCACCCCTGCACATCTGTTGTGCCTGCCATCGTTGCATTTGTCTACTTCCCTGACCGTGTTGCCATCTCCAGTGGACATGCAGGTTTGGGCATCAATGGGGAGGGACTCATCCGTGTAGTCAGTGCAACATTGCTATACAAGTGTGTTGGATCTGTGCTGATGATTCCGTTGGCACATCCATGACCAGGCTGATGTGATGGGAGCCCTCATTTGGTGCTAATTGTTGATTGTGTGACCAAGTGCTCAGCTGACATGATGGGGCCCTACTGAGGCAACATATGGCACAGCTTTCCTCACACAGGAGTGGAGTCCCCTCATGGCAGTGTGTACACGTGTGACATTGCCTGCGCCCAAGGTGTGTGTTGTATGTGCATGTCTGTGTGTTCACTTCCATTCATCTGCGCATGCTGTGATCCCTAGTGTTGTACCTGTTTGTGATGCTTGCTGACTTGAGCTATGTTCCCCCAAAGTCTTCTCCCTGTGTTCTCTGTGATGTGGGTGCATGGCACATTACTGGTCATCAGGGTGTCACCCATAGGTGTGTTTGCTGTCAGGGCAGAGTTTGTGTGCTGACGCAGATGGGTCACAGTCAGGTTTCCCTTTGGCACTTGTTGTTTGCCCCTGTCATGTGATTTCCAGTTTGTGTTATCTTTCAGTGATTGTGACACGTTGTGTGTGTGACTGCTGGCACTCCTTAGGGTCCGGGCTGCAATGTTGGTTGTTGTCTATGTGTGTTCTTTGTGGGTGACCTTGGCTTCTTCATTGGTGTGTGACTGTGGCTGGGATCCCATTGGTCGGTGTGGTATTGCCGTCATGTCCATGTACAGCGTAGTGTGCAGTGTGTCAGACATTCAGGAGTCTTGTTGAGTGTCCATGTGTGATGTGTTTCTACACCTTGGTTCCCACCCACCACCCTGGAATAGTAATGGGTGCATGTGCAATGTCACCAGTGCATGTGTACTTCACTGCTGCACATTGTTGGAGGTCGAGGGGTGTGGTCTTGAGTGTGTGCAGATGAGAGTTGTTGCCCGGCTAGTCCCCTGCCTCCATGTTGGCCTTGGCTTACTGGCCATGCTGATTGATTTGTGCTTGTGTAGGTGTGATGGTAGTTAGTTGCTCAGGACACCTGACTGTGGTTCACAGTGTGAACGACATCTAGCTTTGTCATCACAGTGGTATTTTTCTTCAGCCCAGGGTCACCACATTGTGGGGGCCCTGGGGGTGGTGCTGTGGTGTGTCTGTGACTTGCTGTGTCAGTTGTTGTTCCTACGTGCCTGTGTGACATGTGTGTTTTGTGCTCCCTCTCACCTGTCAATGCCTGCTTGCCCACATAGGGGATTTGGATCCATGAGTTACCTTAGTGTGGCAGTGTATGCACATCTGTATGATTGGTATTCAGCTCTCCTCATGTGTTGTGTTGTTGCCTGGGGACACTGGCACCCCCACCCCTCACCTGCTGTGTATGATGACAGTGTTGGTCTGCCTGTTTGTGTTTGTGCATCTGCACCACTGCATTGGCATATCTTGGGTGTGCCATTGGCTGTATGTTGTTTGGTGTGTTTCCCCTGCTGTCCCTGGGACTCCTAGGTCATCGGTCAGCACAGTGATCATGGTTTGTGTGTCCCATTGCTGCCATGGTATGGTATCTGTTCACCTCACATCTGCTGTCTCCACAGGGTATCTGCATTTGTGTGCCCATTGGTGCAAATATGTGGTTCTGCATTCTGATGGTCACTTCTGTCATTGTGTCATTGATGACTGTTGACGGTCTCAGCCCCCATGGGTGTTGTTTGTCTGCACATGGCCAAAGGAATGTTTCATTTGCACTGCAGTATTTGGCTCCCCCAATTTATGTTGCAATGGGACACATACACTACTTTGCCACAGATGAGTTTTTGGTTCTGTGACCAGGAATGATCCATGCAGTTTGGCAGTTGCAGCTCTTTCTTTGTCAACAATTACCTTTTGGTCACTGTGATGATGAGGGTGTAGACCCCATTGCCACAATGGTCAAAATGTGCTTCAGCTATGGACCCCACACTTACCTTTTGGTCACTGTGATGATGGGGGTTTAGACCCCATTGCCACAATGGTCAAAATGTGCTTCAGCTATGGACCCCACACTTGCCTTTTGGTCACTGTGATGATGGGGGTTTAGACCCCATTGCCACAATGGTCAAAATGTGCTTCAGCTATGGACCCCACACTTGCCTTTTGGTCACTGTGATGATGGGGGTTTAGACCCCATTGCCACAATGGTCAAAATGTGCTTCAGCTATGGACCCCACACTTGCCTTTTGGTCACTGTGATGATGGGGGTTTAGGCCCCATTGCCACAATGGTCATGGGCTGCTTGCATTGTGGGTGCCACACACATATATGTGTGGCACATGTGCTAGGGGGTCACATTGTATGTTCAATGTCATGTTCGGTGTTGTAGGCATTTGACACAGCCTGCTCACACGCTTGTCATGGTGGTGGGGGATGTCTTAATCTTGCATTCCCTAGGTTGTGGTGTGCTTGTTGTGTCATGCATTGTCCATCCTATGAGTGGGGGTGGTAGTAGTGGTAGGCATCCAGCCCCCTGGCTAAGGGTGGTAGTAGTGGTGGGCATCCTGCCCCCTGGGTGAGGGTGGTAGTAGTGGTGGGCATCCTGCCCCCCTGGGTGAGGGTGGTAGTAGTGGTGGGCATCCTGCCCCCTGGCTAAGGGTGGTAGTAGTGGTGGGCATCCTGCCCCCCTGGGTGAGGGTGGTAGTAGTGGTGGGCATCCAGCCCCCCTGGGTAAGGGTGGTAGTAGTGGTAGGCATCCAGCCCCCTGGCTAAGGGTGGTAGTAGTGGTAGGCATCCAGCCCCCCTGGTTGAGGGTGGTAGTAGTGGTAGGCATCCAGCCCCCTGGCTAAGGGTGGTAGTAGTGGTAGGCATCCAGCCCCCTGGCTAAGGGTGGTAGTAGTGGTGGGCATCCTGCCCCCCTGGGTGAGGGTGGTAGTAGTGGTGGGCATCCTGCCCCCTGGCTAAGGGTGGTAGTAGTGGTGGGCATCCTGCCCCCCTGGGTGAGGGTGGTAGTAGTGGTGGGCATCCTGCCCCCCTGGGTGAGGGTGGTAGTAGTGGTAGGCATCCTGCCCCCTGGGTGGGGGTGGTAGTAGTGGTGGGCATCCTGCCCCCTGGCTAAAGGTGGTAGTAGTGGTGGGCATCCTGCCCCCCTGGGTGAGGGTGGTAGTAGTGGTGGGCATCCTGCCCCCCTGGGTGAGGGTGGTAGTAGTGGTAGGCATCCTGCCCCCTGGGTGAGGGTGGTAGTAGTGGTAGGCATCCAGCCCCCTGGCTAAGGGTGGTGGTAGGCATCCAGCCCCCCTGGCTAAGGGTGGTAGTAGTGGTGGGCATCCTGCCCCCCTGGGTGAGGGTGGTAGTAGTGGTAGGCATCCTGCCCCCCTGGTTGAGGGTGGTAGTAGTGGTAGGCATCCAGCCCCCCTGGCTAAGGGTGGTAGTAGTGGTAGGCATCCAGCCCCCTGGCTAAGGGTGGTAGTAGTGGTGGGCATCCTGCCCCCTGGGTGAGGGTGGTAGTAGTGGTGGGCATCCTGCCCCCCTGGCTAAGGGTGGTAGTAGTGGTGGGCATCCTGCCCCCCTGGGTGAGGGTGGTAGTAGTGGTGGGCATCCTGCCCCCCTGGCTAAGGGTGGTAGTAGTGGTGGGCATCCTGCCCCCCTGGGTGAGGGTGGTAGTAGTGGTGGGCATCCTGCCCCCCTGGGTGAGGGTGGTAGTAGTGGTAGGCATCCTGCCCCCTGGGTGAGGGTGGTAGTAGTGGTAGGCATCCAGCCCCCCTGGCTAAGGGGTGGTGGTAGGCATCCAGCCCCCCTGGCTAAGGGTGGTAGTAGTGGTAGGCATCCAGCCCCCTGGCTAAGGGTGGTAGTAGTGGTGGGCATCCTGCCCCCTGGGTGAGGGTGGTAGTAGTGGTGGGCATCCTGCCCCCCTGGCTAAGGGTGGTAGTAGTGGTGGGCATCCTGCCCCCCTGGGTGAGGGTGGTAGTAGTGGTGGGCATCCTGCCCCCCTGGGTGAGGGTGGTAGTAGTGGTAGGCATCCTGCCCCCTGGGTGAGGGTGGTAGTAGTGGTAGGCATCCAGCCCCCCTGGCTAAGGGTGGTAGTAGTGGTAGGCATCCAGCCCCCTGGTTGAGGGTGGTAGTAGTGGTAGGCATCCAGCCCCCCTGGGTAAGGGTGGTAGTAGTGGTAGGCATCCAGCCCCCTGGCTAAGGGTGGTAGTAGTGGTGGGCATCCTGCCCCCTGGGTGAGGGTGGTAGTAGTGGTGGGCATCCTGCCCCCTGGCTAAGGGTGGTAGTAGTGGTGGGCATCCTGCCCCCCTGGGTGAGGGTGGTAGTAGTGGTGGGCATCCTGCCCCCCTGGGTGAGGGTGGTAGTAGTGGTAGGCATCCTGCCCCCTGGGTGAGGGTGGTAGTAGTGGTAGGCATCCAGCCCCCCTGGCTAAGGGTGGTAGTAGTGGTAGGCATCCAGCCCCCTGGCTAAGGGTGGTAGTAGTGGTGGGCATCCAGCCCCCCTGGGTAAGGGTGGTAGTAGTGGTAGGCATCCAGCCCCCCTGGCTAAGGGTGGTAGTAGTGGTAGGCATCCAGCCCCCCCTGGTTGAGGGTGGTAGGCATCCAGCCCCCTGGCTAAGGGTGGTAGTAGTGGTAGGCATCCAGCCCCCTGGCTAAGGGTGGTAGTAGTGGTGGGCATCCTGCCCCCTGGGTGAGGGTGGTAGTAGTGGTGGGCATCCTGCCCCCCTGGCTAAGGGTGGTAGTAGTGGTGGGCATCCTGCCCCCCTGGGTGAGGGTGGTAGTAGTGGTGGGCATCCTGCCCCCCTGGGTGAGGGTGGTAGTAGTGGTAGGCATCCTGCCCCCCTGGGTGGGGGTGGTAGTAGTGGTAGGCATCCAGCCCCCTGGCTAAGGGTGGTGGTAGGCATCCAGCCCGCCCTGGGTGAGGGTGGTAGTAGTGGTAGGCATCCAGCCCCCTGGCTAAGGGTGGTAGTGGTGGTGGGCATCTGGCACCCCCTGGCTAAGGGTGGTTGTGGTGGTTGGCATCCAGCCCCCCTGGGTTGGGGTGGTGGCGCGCATTCAGGCCCCTGTGTGCATATGTGGCATTGGTGATGGGCATCCCGCCCCTATGGTGCTGCTGGTGTAAGTATATTCAGATTCCCAGTGTATGTGTGTGATGTGTCGTGTACGTGTTGTATGTGTTTTGTGGTTGGTGTCTGACTTACCTTCTGCGCCGTACGCGTCCGTGCCTGTTCCGGTAGTAGATGTAGAATATTGGTATGATCGGGACGAAGGGATTCATGGTTGGTTCGTGTCGTTCGTCCTTCTCGTTGCTTCGCGTCGTCCTCGTCGCGCTGGCTTCGTCCTCGTCGCTTCGCTTCGTCCTCGTCGCTTCGCGTCGTCCTCGTCTGTGCTGTGTTCGTCTCGTAGCCGTGGATCGTGTTGTGGCGCGATTCGGAGCTTATGTGCGCCTCTCCCGGATGCTTTGACGTGCCGTGCGTAGCGACGGGTTCGGCGCGTACGGAAAGCGCATCGTACTTGTCCGGCCGGACGGGGCTGCATTTTCCCTTCCGTGCGACTCGATTCGGCGTTTCCGGATTCGCCTCGGTCGGAGAACAGGACCTGGTTTGGGTGAGTACGGCTCGGCCGGGATTTTTGCTGTTGTGCGCATCGTACTTGCTCGTTCGGTGTGCTGTACGGATCGGTCGGGAACTGGCTTTCGCATGGCTTTTTTCCCGACCGAATAGTATTGGGTGCGCCTCCGACCGAGATCGGAATCGACCCCTAAGTGTTATATTTAGAGTTTGGTGGACAGGTACACCATTACGAATGTGAGAGGGTACCCTGGCTGCTAAACCCTCAGTCCACCTACTGAGTTGGGCAGACCGTCACATTTCCGACAGTGGTGACCTGCTGGCTCTGTGATTGGAAAACTTACTCTCATTGCCTGATGGAGATGGGGTTATCAGAGTAAAGACCATCATAGCTACCTAGAGCGGACGGTGCAATGTTTCTTTTTCGGTCCATCACTGCTTGGAGAAACCTGGTGGTCAGGGGCAGAACATTAAAATAATAACCCCTAACACCAAGGGAAAATGTTCCTGGGTGTAGGGGGTCATTATTTATTTTGTTTTGCAAAAACAGACTTCCACTTTGGTAGTTTGTTTCTGAAAAATAAAAAGTTTGGGGGACGACTGTCAAAACTGGCAGCACCCATCATCGAAAATTTTTGTACTTCAGAGAAACTGCTGTGACAGCTATCTCTCTCAAAGTATAGAGATCACCACTGGTCTGACTGTGATCTCTAAATTTAGCAGGTGGGAGTTCATCAGGGTGCACATGCAATGTCCTCCGCCACCCTGATGGGCGGACTGCCAATCTCCAATGTCTAAATCGTGCCTTAAGTGGCATAAGAATTGCAAAGGAGGCAGTGTTTTCTTGTTTCACTTGGAACAATGTTCAGCAGGAGTAGCATATGCTATTTTTACATGTGGGATAGAGATAGCCTTAGCTGTTTCTCTAGGCGTATGTACTTAGTAAAAAAAAAAGGAAAAATCATACAAAACATTGCATGCAGAGAAAAGGATCATGGTTCAACTTCCTTCAGCCATTGATTTTTTGCAGTGTTACTCACATATTGGATCAGTACACAGGATAAATTCCTAGAATTTCAGTGATTGGCTTCGTTGCAAGCATCAGTCACATTTTGAGCCAGCCTGCGGACAGCCATTCTCAGCTTGGGCTTGTAGAAGATTTTTGTGGGTTTATATTTTTGTGTATCATTAACAATGCTCAGAATGTATTTTCACACTAGATTGCATATGTATACTGATATAATTCTGTTGCCGTTGAAACAAAATCTCTATGATGTGTAGAAGTGCACCTTTTCTAACGTGTTCACTAGGGGTCAATTTAGACATATTGTCCAAGATTGAAGTCATCTCTGTCACTTACGTTTCTTTCCCCCTGCTCACTCCTAACTTCACAAACTTTGCAACTCACAGTCAAGTTGAGATGTACTGGTTTATTTGCACTGTTATTGTTATTCTGCTCTCTATGTACCTTCAATTACAAACTGATACATTACCAAGGCCCTTCCAATGAGTCACTGTGTCTATTCATTCACATAACAAGTTATTATTCATGTATCTATTTATTTTCTAGCATGTCCGGTTGACATCAAAATAGAGGTTGATAAATAATTATTTATGTAGCAGGATAGTGCTTGAGTGTTAAGGCAATATGACGTTTATTTTTTTATGTGCTCTGATGTTTTGATGAAAAGCTACATATGATAAAGTGATAAGGGATAAGTCTCTTTTTAGCTTATGTGAAGATGAGTTGGGGCCAACACCCTGTTGACCAGTTCTATAGCAGAGTGTTCTGTTAGGTAATGGCCATTTATCAGCATGAAAAAAACAGTCACAAATCCAATCCACAGAAATAGGAAAAGCAAGGAAAGTGTAATCCAAACATATATCCAAGGTGGGACCAGATAAGTGTGTTTCAGCCATGAAATGAAAACATAGATCCTAGATAGAGGAGTGTCAAAAGCAGAAGAACTGTCAGAGGAAAAATCATCTTGATCCATATAATAGCCAGAAGCAGCAAGTTGAAAGACTGGTGGGTCCGGTACTGCAACAGGACTCAAAAAATCCAAACGCGGTGAATCCACTAATGGTGGATCTATATAAACGCAAAAAGAACAATTGATGGACAGAATGCTACTCAATGTCAAACATTCACCCCAGTACAGAGATCTGGGCCTAAATCCATTGTTTTTTTGCTCCCCATGCCTTTCAGTTCAAACCAAGCCATATGCAAATCAGTCTTGACCCTGTTCCCCATGGGAACAGTCCAGCCCAACCTGCCAGGCCAGGCCCTCCCTGGACTAGAAACAAGCATCCTGGGACCGGTTTCGGAGCATCACCCCTCATTAGCCAGGCTAGCTAGACTCCTGTGGCATGGAGAGCACGGGTCCCACGTCTGGGCATACCCGTCCCACCCGGGTTGACAAATGCATTAAGAAAATTTTTGGACCGAATGCTGCACAATGTCAAATATTCACCCCAGTACAGAGATCTGGGCCTAAATCCATCGTTTTTTGCTCCCCATGCCATTCCAGTCCAAACCCAGCCAATGATGGATTCAACCCAGAACTGTGACTGCGGGTGAGTGTCTGAAAAGTTTCAATGCTCCGTCCATCATCTCCTTGTGTTTGAATCTATATAAACAACACCAACTGCAGAAGACGCAGTAGTAACAACAGTGATCACTGCAGTCATGTTGCTGGTTGTGGATGCAGGGATTAATGGTAATGCATTCTCCCCCCCCCACACACCCCCCAGCTGGGGACAAACAGCTTTGGTAGCGCTCACCAGCTGCAGAGAAATTTCCTGTATGGTTGCAAGAGGAGTCAGTGAACTACCAAGGACTCAAGACCACAGGGGCATGCAGTTCCTAGTAAGTACGGATTTATCTGCTTGGGTCAGTTAAGTTCTACAGAGTGTGCAGGGAGCATTACTGTGTTGGAACAAATGCCTGACACACTTAGATAGGTGTCGTGCTTCATTATTTAGCTTTTGCGCCACATCGGCCCGGCGCTGCAATGCCTGACTGGCACCCTCAATGGGGGCTCTTTACCGGAGATCTTTTTATAAGCCGTATGGTGAAGTGTGGGTAAAATAGTAGAGTGGTGTATTTTAAGTAAATATGCGAAAGAGTGGAATAAAAATAGGGCGGGGGTACTCTACAGAAATATTTTAATGATTGAGTCCTACTGCTTATGTTAAAATATGTTGTGCCACCTACTAGAAGTGATTATCTACGGTAGCTGAAGGTCGACATGTTTCAAGCTTAATTTAGTCATGTGAATGATCTAGCGGCTTTTCTTCAGGACCATAAAATCCTAATCTGCACAGTGACTGGGGTTTCGATATATAAGTCAATTTGTGTTACTCCCAGCCACCTATATTTCTCTATGTATCAATATAAGTAAATCAGTTTTTGAGAAGACCTGTAGTGCAGAAAAATTATGACATCATCAATTTCACTATTATCAAAAAAAGTGACAGTTTGAGACGCCAATGCATGCTCACATGTTCATGCTCACTCTCTAATGTGTCCCATGAATTAAAAAGTGCAATTAACCAACACCACATGGAAGATAAAACATATATCCTGAAATTCCACACACTCTGTTGATCAGTGAGGAAACTTACCCACTGAGGGTAACGGACCCAATCAACCATATTAATGGAGCAAATCAATGTTTATTGTTATAAGTTAATAAAAACCGTCACAATATTTTTCAATTAATACAGGATAATAAAACTGTTTGGAATAAAATACTTCATTTTTCTAGTTAGTCAGTTTCTTTAATGGGCACGTTGTTATTTCAACAATTCGAGGTATTAAAACATTTGGCATCTCAGAGATGCTATTATTTCATTTCTTTCTAATTATGACCAATAATTTTCAGCTGAATTGTTATAAAGTGGTGAGTGCATCAAAAATGAGAAATTAAGTTCTAATTTTTTTTATTGTGCGGGGTACCAAAGTCCCATATTTTTATTTTTTTGTCAAACTTCTTTTTATTGAAATTTGGTAGGAAGTCACAGTATGTTGTCACATGACGCCCACCGCAGTGAGCAATTACAGGAAAGTAACAAATAAGGAACTGAGCCATGATAATTCACAAGGTACCAAACCAAGCCAGTGTCTCATATGGCATTGCAAATAGGAGATACAGTTTCTGACATTGAAGGGGCCTGGATAAGGACCTGCTGCTCAAAAGTTCAAGGTAAACTGGCCAAATCCATCATGCTCTTACAACGGTGTGTATTTGTGTCATCCCAACGGGAATGAACACAGCAAGAAGAAATAAACTCCCTTGTCAAAACCCACAACAAAAGGTAAATTAAATCCCCCCCCCCTCCTCCCTCCCACAGGGCACTGGTGGCGGCATAAAGTTCCTAACGTGTTCAGAGTTGGTGAGTCGTGAGTGGGCTAAAATTGGAAGAGATGCATGGCTCTAATAGACGAAGGGCAGACAGCCATGGGTAAGCCTCGTGAGAGGAATGAAACCAACGGTCCCCATCTGTACTCAAAGTTTTTGTAGTCATCTCTGAAGATGTCAGACAGTCTTTCGAGGCTGAGCAGTCTCCAGAGCCGAGAATACCAGAGGGAGACCGCAGGGGCCTCTCTTTTCTTCCAGGCCGCCGCTATAGCTATTTTGGCTGCTCCTATGCACAACCACATAATGGCTTTGTCGGCCCTAGTTTGGTGTTTAAGGGCTGGAACTCTAATACCTAAAAGACATTCTGCCATGGTGGTCGGAATGGGGTAACCTAGCATGTCTTTGATATGCGCTAAGATTTCCTCCCAGAATGGGCGTATAGTGGGACAGTCCCACCATATGTGTCGGAAGTCGCCCAGAAGGCCGCAGCCCCTCCAGCATCTGTCAGAAGTGTGTGGGAAGATCGTCTTGAGCTTAGCAGGATATAGGTACCAGTCCATCATTGTTTTAAGATGGGCTTCATGCAAGTCTATGGACTGGTTAAATTTCCTGATATCGGACCACAGCTCTGACCATTCCCTGATGGATGGACCAATAGCTTCTCACTCCCTCCTCTGATTTTTTGTTATTGTAGCAGCGTGCAGCTGCGGGAGCCTTTTCCCCCCTAATTTACATTAAAACCTCACCAGGAAGATTTTGCCAGTGAGTATATACCCCAGTGCCACCAAATTGGTATCGAGCACTGGATGCACCAGACCGCCGAATATAGAAATGATGGCGGATCACCAAGGACTCAGTTACACTGATGACGACATCGAAGCTATACTCTCAGTACCCTCACTTCTACAAGACAAAGACCTGACACATACATTGGCTGACACTAATGAATGGGATGAGTTATCTGCAACTAAAAAGGAGCAAGTAAGGACAGCGATTCATGGAATCATTATGACCGAATATCTTAGAGCTAACGCAGCACCACGAGGTCTGTGGGTACATAATGCACCACGAATCTTCCTGCAAGATCTAGCGTTTCGCAAAGACTGGTCCTCGATCTCCTGGAAATGTACCAGAGATTACTTAGTCTTTATCATTAAGACAGCAACCAGACTATCGGAAGTCTTAGCCATCAAGATCCAACTAAGCGAAGCAAAACTAAAAACCACAGTGACAATTTCGGTTTTCAAAAAACGACTAGAAGAAATCAACAAAGAAATGAACGAAACTAAAGAGTTCATTACACAGCACAAAATTCAGAAACTAGGGAAAGACCTGAAGAAGTTCTCACAGGAGAAAATGCATCCCTACACGAAAGAGGATTATACCACACCTGATCCACAAAGCGATAGAGATAGTTCAGGTGATAATGCCTCAGACTCCTCAGATTGGAGCAGTGACGAGACATACCACCCACGCCATAACAGAGGACAATATAGGCGCCAACAACACCGCTGGAGGAATAACTGGAATATACCCCAGTTCGGAACCCAACCACCACCACAGTTCCAACCATTTGTCCCTAACTTCCAAGGCTGGATGAACCCGTATCTACAAGGCCCACCCCCGATGGGACACGCATTTGGATTAGCAACAAATCAACAACAGCCTTTTTTAGGGAGAGGCCGGAACACCAACAGAGGGAGAAGAAGAGGCGTGACCTGGGCAGAACAAGCACATCAGGAACGTCAAATCTCAACGCGCAGCATGTCCAAGGAGAGACCAGGACCGAGCACAACACACTAGTATTCAACCTTACGGAACATAACTTGACAGAAACCCAGGTGAAGGTCCTGAACAAAGGTTTAGGCTTTGTACCAACACCTGCAATAGATACCTTCAAGCTGAAATGCGAACTGGCCGAATTCTGCAGGAAAATAAAATTGAAAGCCTTCTTTGTGATTAAAGAAGACCAAACCAACATGGGGAGAACCACACTGCGCAACAAGTCCACCTTCAGCCCACCGAACCACCTTGTACCTGCAGAAATCCAGGCTTTTGAGCAAGCCATAATGAAAGAAACAGAGGAAATCCACCTTACTGTCAAGAAACCCTTCAGAAACCTGTCGAGACTTGAACAAATAGCTCTTGACGAACTCCGCCAGCACGAGGACTTGGTCATCAAGCCAGCGGATAAAGGTGGAGGTATTGTCTTACTTACCAAAGAAGGATATAACCTACAATGTACGGAACTACTACAGAACAGGACGTTCTACACAGAGCTGCAGGAAGACCCGACCAAGAGATTGGTACACACCATCAACCTTATGGTAGACGAGGCCGAGATGAATTTTGCTGGCTTTCTAAAAATGAAGCAGACTTTTTAAGAACCAAATCACCGAGGACTCCCTACTTTTACTCACTACCAAAGGTGCACAAGAACAGAATACCCCCTCCGGGTCGACCAATAGTTTCGGGAAAAGGCTCAGTATTAGAGCCCCTCTCTCAATTTGCGGATTACTTCCTGAAACCATTAGTCCAGAAGACCCCGTCATATCTCAAGGATACCAGGGACCTGCTGAACCTTCTTAAGGATAAACCATACCAACAAACCTCAATGTGCCTAGTAGGCCTTGATATTGAAAGTTTGTATACAAGCTTACCGCAACGCCAAACTTTGGAAACCATTGAAAACGTACTCTACTCGGAAGAATGGGAACACAGAACTCCACGTCATTTTGTACTAGAGTGCTGCCGGTTAGCCCTAACAGAAAACTTTTTGGAGTACGACGGCAATCTCTTTCTACAACGCCACGGGACTTCTATGGGGAGCACATTTGCCCCGAGTGTGGCAGGACTATATGTAAGTGATTTTGAGAAGACACATATCCTCAATCAAGAGAATCCGTTTAAACAGAAAATTATTTTCTGGAAACGGTACATAGATGACATCATCATGATATGGGATGACACGGTGGAGAGCGTCCAAGAGTTCCAGGACTGGATAAATTCCAGGGACGAGTTCCTAAAGTTCACATATACAGCAGGCAGTGACCATCTAGACTTCTTAGACATTACCATATTCGTGGACGACAATGTCCTCAACACCAAGACGTTCTATAAACCTACCACCAAGAACAGTCTTCTGTCCTACCACAGTTACCATCCACGCCCTTTAAGGGATAACTTACCTTACAGCCAATTCTTACGTATAAGACGTAATTGCAGTAGACTGATAGACTACAAAGATCAAGCCACAGACCTCAGTCAGAAACTAGAGGCACGCGAATATCCCAAGAGAACCATTCACAGATGTCAGAAAAGAGCGAGGAACCAACACAGAGACTCGATACTTGAAACAACATCCAGAGGGACAGACAATGCACTCACCTGCGTCACCACTTTCAATCCGGCATCTTATGCGATTAAGAAAATTATAAACAAAAATTGGAGAATCCTCACTTCAGGGACTCTCGACTGGCCAAAACCGCGTTTTGCCAACAAGAGAACCCGCAACTTTAAAGACCTACTAGTCCACACTAGACCCCTGAAGACAGCACCCAGAAGAGAGACAGTGACTTCAGCCTGGAATATGGATCCAGTTACAGGACATTTCCCATGTGGCTCATGCTCGGTGTGCAAGTTAACAAAACCCACTAAAACAATGCAGTTGACACCAAACTTGCTGTGGACCATTAGGAGCCATACCAATTGTAATACAACCCACGTGATTTATATGATCACCTGCCCATGCGGTATGAGGTACATCGGCATGACCTGCCGTAAAGTCAAGCAAAGAATTTGCGAGCACAGAAGTAACATCAGGTGCGGGAGAGCCACCACCAAGATGGCCAACCACTTCATTGTCACAAACCATGCAGTGAACGACCTGCAATGGGTAGTCCTCGAAACACTTCCTATAAAAGACTGCAACGCTGAGAATGTTCTCTATGAAAAAGAACAAAGCTGGGTGCATCACCTACAGACTCATCTACTAGGCCTGAACGATGACGTCCCTTGGCATACGTTTGCATGAGACTAGATGATGTATTGCAAGTCATATCCTTAATACCTAGTCATCATACACTCTACATATTACAACCACTTGATTAAGATACCATTTGCATGAGAAAGGTATTATTAAATTCAAAAATCTATCTTGACGCGCACAACCCATTTGAACACATAGCCACGCCATCATCGGGTTACTTCCCACCATGTAGAGTTAATGCTGATTTATATCCTATCACAGTCACAATTTGATAACCATCTATCACTGTAAATGGTTACCACGTTACCGTGGTACCACGTCCGTTAACATTATTAACATCCGTTAACATAATTAACATTATTAATCTAATTGTATTTTTTTGGTCTGCATTATACTGATTGTCAGCATTCACTCAGGTCCCCATTTATTTGACATTTTGAAGTTTCATGTGTAAAACGCATTTCATTTCACCATGAGAATAGTCTTTCTACCACCCATACTGAAGGCATACATAATTAGCCTCCATACGAACCGGCGCGATCGATGCACCGAACAGGAAGCGGATGATCACAGATAGAGGCCCTGCACTCGAGGTGAGCGCGCGCGTTTCCAACACCCTGATACAGCATTACCTTAAACAAAATCTTGCTCCTAACTGATCTCTATATGGCTCAACAGGGTCTCTTGCCCGCCGATGTATCGAGGGTACCATCACACGGATTCCTAAGGTAACGGGGGCCCGAAACTCACACCCTTCAATGATACTCAGCTCTCCTTTAGGCGGCTATACAAATGTTTAGTTACAACAGGGCTCTTCAAAAACATATGTGGAGCAGGATTAATGAGTCACCGCTATCATTGTGCCTTCAGCGCCTAACGATGGCTCCTGATTTTAGTTTTCGTGTCCCCATTCACCGCGCTAGTCCGATTGAATTTTGAGTGGGTCCGCTACCGCGTCCCCAAACAAGCGCTTTAGTGGATCTCTTACCCCGCGTGCTTTAACACTGTTTGTACTGCCTCCGTGTTTGCCATACGCCGTGTACCCTTCATGGTCCATATTAACACAGTATTGGCAGGATACGAATAATTAATTAACTTCACCAACGAACACCCATCCAATATCGAGTGTCTATATTATACTTGCCCTATTTGCGTGTCAAATGCACCAGAGACCCATCAATTCCGACTCACGGATTTATTGAACTTTGAGGTACATGCACCGCGCATAGGACGTATATACGACGAACATATATTTTCCTTAGTACTGAGGGTTACAGATGTCGTCCTTAATGTCGTTTTAATGTTAACTCACATTACCCTACCCACACAGACCCTCCCAAAACTTAGCACTTGCTTTGCCTGCAAATGTACAGTCCGTTTTATGTCAATGCATAAGTGCTATGTTTTTTGTGTTCTTTTCTTTTCTTTTCTTTGTGACAGGTAGTATTGACCTGAACTTCATGAAGAAGGGTGAGTTAATAAATCACCCTATAAGGGTTGCCAATAATTCTGCTCAACCACTTTGACTCACAAGGTCCTGAAAAAAGCCCCCACCGACCCCTCCAGGGCGAGACTAGGGCTGAAACATGTGGACCTTTTTCTTGCACTTTAAACCTTCAGGCACTACAGAGTACTAATGACTCCATAGTAGTGCCCTTTTTCGTTTTTAGATTTGCCGGGACTCCTCCTGAATAAAGTTACACATAGAGAGAGCACTGAGCAATTTTAATTCACCTCACATCGATTTTATTCTCAGGACACTACTGATACAAACCAATGGTCATACCTCCAGGTGGAGGTTAGCATCATCACTAACAAAAGACCCAATGATGACGATGCACTCACGGTCCTAAAGAGCGGAGAATCAAGATATACCGCTTTCAGTACTAGGACGTGTTTGAGGTTTTTTTTACTGGGTATCCACACCTGACCCTGGATTTTTCAGGTACAAGTGGTCCATTCCATTTTGATTATTTGTATTCTGATCGGGAAGCCGGATGGACCAATAGCTTCTCACTCCCTCCTCTGATTTTTT